>CM074453.1:12118431-12358431 GCA_037101425.1 Elopichthys bambusa | reverse complement strand
ATGGCAGATGACTCTTCTAATGCCGTTGAACATTTTACAATTTTACAATGGATATTTACTGAGGCTTAAGAGACCACCTGGATCTGAGCCAAGATTTATTTTCTTAATATAATACTTTAATAGTACCAAAAAGAAATTCTTCTCACCTACATCCTAAAAATGGCTGGGTTAAAAACAACCCAAATGGCAACCCAGCACTGGATAAAACTGGACAGAACATAAGCTGGGTTAAAGTAACCCAGTAAGTTGGGTTGGTAATTTAGGAAATGAAAGGACATTAAACAGTCTAAATCAAATCATTTTATTGGATGGCAAGTTCATTAACAACATAAAACATTTAGGAAGTGACAGGAGCAAAAGAAAAACAATTTTAGTATATTTGGTCTCCGGCAGAACAGACAAGTGCCACCTGAGTACTCTTAAAAACATTTGACCAAGCATGCTTTTGAGGTTAGGAGGATTATTATACAGAATGGATAACTCAATATCCTGCTTCAGACAGCCAATATTCATTTGTTGATGTATGTGTATTCCTGTCGGGATTCATATCCATGGGCGAGATTAATTTGTTTACTCCAATGATGTAGTGCATGGAAAAAGAACAATGCTTAATTTGGCACTCAAAATAATTGATCTGGGTGCATTCCTGTACGACGCCTGGTGCTCCTGATACCTGCTATGTGTGTCGAGCCAAAAGGTTACATGCAAAATGGCTCAATTTCATCCACATTGTTGCAAATGGGAAAATCAGAAATAATGAAACCCTATGCACGCATGCCATCTGTTATCAAATGTGGTTATGGGGATTTGAGATTTGCAAGACCAGTACTTTCTAGCCATTTGCTGGACTTTTGGGATGCCGACTGTTGTGATAGATAAGGCTGCTTATTCATGTTCATTCATATTAACATGCACCCTCTGACATGGATAAGGCAATTCAATACTATTCATTTTTTTATTTATGTTTTGCTACAGCATAAGCTATCTATAATCTTTTTTTTTTTTTTTTTTGGTCTAGGAAGTCAATTTTATTTAGGTCAAGCAGAGCCAGCAAGAAGAAACCATCAATCATTCTTTCCAAATGAATCGTTTCGACATTATGACATTATGACCGCTGCCTCTTGACCTTCTACTAGAGAAGCAAACTTTCAGAGTCTTCTGACACCAACATTTTGTTAAAGACTTTTAGCGGAGTTCTAGAAAGCAGCCAAGTAGATGCGCCATGCCTCTTCAAACTGAAGTACTTTTTTGAACTTACAAGAACTATATATAAATAATTAAAATGATCATTGTTGGTAAAAAGGTCTAAAATATTGTGACAGAGCAGCCTCTTACATAGCTGTAAGGTTAATAAGCAAATTTACTTTAATATATTGCTTGAAATATTATATAAATAAATAGTTATATTATATAAGTAAATATATAATCACACTATTTGAAGAGTTCATCAAAAATGAGATGATATTGAGTGAATGCTCTCCGCACATAGTACACATTCATCACATACTTTCACTTCAAATCCGCTAAATCCCAATGTCAGCCCATTTAGATATACCGGTTTGTTGGCAAAAACCGCTAAACGTCACTTCCCTTTGTCAGCAAAAGCCTCTAAGTCAGGGTTGCCAGGATTTCACAACAAAACCCGCCCAATTGTTACTCAAAACTAGCCCAATCGCATTTTGGGGGGGGGGGGGGGGGGGGGGGGGGGCTTTTGGGCTTTTGGCAGGGCTCCCCAGGTAAAAGTCGTATTCTAGGGGCTAAACGTCATGTTTTTTGGGGTTGCTTCAACCTGCGGACATGAAAAAAAATTCGCAGCAACAGTATAAAAGTAGCCCAATTACGTGGACTTGGCAACACTGCTCTAAGTCCACAGAAGAACCAATTGAAAGACATTTTGAACAAAATCAGGCCGAAACGAAGTTCGTTTGGAGTTCGTTTTGGAAGTTCGAAACAAGCTTGCCAAAGCGAACTTGCTGAGGCTTTGCCTTCTTTCACTCTGAAAATCTTCTCCAGTCCATTTCTTTTTTCAACAGTGTTGCCAAGTCCACGATTTTCCCGTGGAATTGGGCTACTTTTACACCGTTGCCATGGGTTGTTTTTCCATGTCTGCGGGTTGAAGCGACCCGACATAACATTATATTTAGCCCCTGGAATTCGAATTTTACTAGGAGAACCCAGCCAAAAATGTGGATTTTTTTCCCCAGGAACACGATTTTTATCGTGGGAGCCCCCCTGAAATGGGCAAGTTTTAGGTAGTAATTAGGCAGATTTTGTTGCGAAAACCTGGCAACCCTGCAGAAGTCAGACATCCGCGAGTGAAAACATGAACACTGGAGAGCTGCTTTATAGTAGAAAACGAAGTTGTACTTCTGATGAAATGAGAGACTGACCATGTTTTTCGTGTTTAATATGGTAAAGCTGCTTGATTTTAAGCAATCTATTTTATAAAGTGTTATAATATAAACACAACGTGACTTTACTGGAGTGCCGATTTACAGAGCTCGTGCAAACAAACATATCTATACGTTGCTATGATCAGATGCTTTTCTTATGCTTTATTAAAAAATCCTTGCTAGTTTCTCAATTTTGTTGTGTTTATTTTGTTACTGAGAGGAAAGCTCGCAACATTTTTACATATTCATCTAACCGCCACTCTCAGCTGTGTGGGCGGTGTCAGATGTTCGATTACAATATATCGCTGCTCACGTATTTCGAACTTCATTTTACCCCTAAACAAAGAACGAAAAATAACTTCGCTTGAAGTATATCGGGGCCTTTAGAAGTTTTTGCAAATTGTTAAATACCAATGAATTAACTAAAGTGACATTTTTGAAAATAAGCCATTTCAATATCTGACTAATAACCTTTTAAACTGAAATTACTGAACCTAAACATAGGAGCCTGATAAAAAATGCTCATATAAAAGAAAACATGTCAGATGGACTTGGAGATTTTTGCATCTAAACACTTCATTTATTATATAAGTAAATAGTTGTAGTATAATTAGCAAAAGTAAATGGATGGTAAAAAAGTGTTTTTGTAGTGTTTTTTGCTTCTATTTATATTTACATGGAATTTTAGGAAAACCTTGAGGACAAAGATAAAAATAACGGTAAATGAAGCTTAACTTCATCATGTCTCCTGAGTAAACTTTCCTCTGGGTTCATCTGTATCAAGAGTTTTACCATGTAACTAAAGCGAATACATTTTATCATGTACTTCCCTTTCTTTTAGTTTCGTAACAATATGAAAAGTCAAATAAACTACTCAGAACAGGAACTTCTAAAGCAATGAATTGAAGGTTTCCCATGCTTGGCTCATAATGTCTGAGCAAAGCCAGAGTGTTTCTTGTGTTGCCCAGACCTGAACTAGTCCTGGATTTCGTTCTCTTATTCCCTAAGTCATTTGTAATAAAAAAAATAAAAAATTCAGATGTAGATACTTTGTTTTGTCACATTACAAGTAGTTAAGGCAGTAAGTAAGACTGGTGCCAATATTTCTTCATTCAAACACCATTCAGTAGAACTGACTGACATTCTTTTCCTAAAAAGCTGCTGATTTTCTGCTACAATCTAAATAGGCACCCACTGATTTTTTTTAAAGGTTGACACGGGTACGTAAATGCAACTTGAGTGTGTAATAGCTTTATATAAATGCTAATTCTGACCATGGCATTTAGTTCTTTTCACTGTATTATCCCCAAATAAACACACTACTCTTAGCCAATTTTCACTTTACTGCAACCATGGCCAAAGTCATCAAGCCTAACTATGACTGACATAAATGAATTTGCAATCAGCCTCCCTCTCCATCACTTAGTGCGGCT
The DNA here is from genome assembly GCA_037101425.1 of Elopichthys bambusa. Lineage (NCBI taxonomy): Eukaryota > Metazoa > Chordata > Actinopteri > Cypriniformes > Xenocyprididae > Elopichthys > Elopichthys bambusa. Next base: position 12,354,605 of record CM074453.1, on the reverse strand, counting down.
CAATCGACGGCAGGAGTTGCGGGTGGACAGTATCTCTCCGAGCTCTCTGATTGCATACTGAAATTTCAAAAGCTGATTAATGAAGAAACCTTCCGTCTCTGGATTGGATTGTTTAATTATGAATCAGGACACTGTGTACTCTCCAAACCGTCAAAATTATATGTACACACACAAGGACTCTTCAGTGAAAACAAAGCCAGGTAAATTTAGCCACTTCATTAAGAACCAACTGTAAACAGTGTATATAAAAAATGATGCAGAGTTTGATAAGAATTGATGCATGCACTGTAATGTTCAATAGAGCACTTAATTCCCTGTAGATTTTTGTACAGGATTCTCCAAGGAAAACCACTGCTTAACAGGTAGAAACAAGCGAAAATGGTAATTTTTACAGCTTAATTCGTTCAACAGGGCAGCGTTATCCCCAAAACTTTAAAATTAACAAAATATGCATTTTCATATGATATGTTTAAACTATAAAATTTATATGAATAATATTATATTTTGATTAAAGTTATTGTCAATGTACTTTTACCTACCCATTACATTTTTAATATTGTTGAAAAGTGGTTTGGTTTAGAGATGGGATTAGGTGGCCAAAAACATTTAAACAAATATAAAAGATAAAATGTATGTATACGATACTACAGTTACTGTCACAATCCTCGAAAACCGAACACCAATTGGACTTTTTACTTTTTCCATGACTTTTAATTGCAAGTTTCAGACAGACTATTTTTACAAACTACTCTTTACACATGTTTTCTGCTCACTATATAGTAGGGAAGTATGCGATTTCAGATGCAGCCAGTGTCTTAAAGGGTTAGTTCACCCAAAAATGGAAATGTCATTTATTACTCACCCTCATGTCGTTCTACACCCATAAGACCTTCATTCATCTTTGGCTAAACTGCTGAAATGACTTTGGTGCTCCGATCCACTGATTCGATTCGTAAAGCTCTGAATCAGTGTTTTGAAATCAGCCTATCACTATATATTGTTAAAAAGTTTTTTGTCTTTTTGGCGCACAAAAAGGATTCTTGTCGCTTTATAATATTAAGAGAGAACCACTGAAGTCACATGAACTGTTTCAAATATGTTTTTGGTACCTTTATGGACCTTGAAAGTTTCAATGGCTTTGCTCTCAATAGAGGCCTCACTGAGCCATCAGTTTTTAAGGGGTCATGAAGTGCAGTTTCAGCTTTTTATATTATACTGAACAAAATTATAAACGTAACACCCATTTTTCATGAGCTGAACTCAAAGAAGATTTTTTTTATGTACACAAAAGGCCTATTTCTCTCAAATATTGTTCACAAAACTGTCTAAATCTGTGTTAGTGAGCACGAGATAATCCATGCACCTCACAGGTGTGGCATATCAAGATGCTGATTAGACAGCATGATTATTGCACAGGTGTGCCTTAGGCTGGCTACAATAAAAGGCCACTCTAAAATGTGCAGTTTTACTGCATTGGGGTCCAGGGGGGTCTGAAAAACCAGTCAGTATCTGGTGTGACCACCATTTGCCTCACGCAGTGCAACACATCTCCTTCGCATAGAATTGATCAGGTTGTTGATTGTCGTCTGTGGAATGTTGGTCCACTCTTCTTCAATGGCTGTGCGAAGTTGCTGGATATTGGCAGAAACTGGAACACGCTGTCGTATACGCCGATTCAGAGCATCCCAAACATGCTCAATGGGTGAGCAAGAACTGGGATGTTTTCAGCTTCCAGGAATTGCGTCCAGATCCTTGCAACATGGGGTGATGGTTGTGGATGAATGGCACAACAATGAGCCTCAGGATCTCGTCATGGTATTTCTGTGCATTCAAAATGCCATCAATAAAATGCACCTGTGTTCGCTGTTCATAACATACGCCTACTCATACCATAACCCCACTGCCACCATGGGCCACTCGATCCACAACGTTGACATCAGCAAGCCACTCACCCACACAACGCCATACACACTGTCTGCCATCTGCCCTGTACAGTGAAAACTGGGATTCATCCGTGAAGAGAACACCTCTCCAAAGTGCCAGGTGGTTACGATGACAAACTGCAGTCAGGTCAAGACTCCGATGAGGACGACGAGCATGCAGATGAGCTTCCCTGAGACGGTTTCTGACAGTTTGTGCAGAAACAAATTGTTGCAGCAGCTGTCCGGGTGGCTGGACTCAGATGATCTTGGAGGTGAAGATGCTGGATGTGGAAGTCCTGGGCTGGTGTGGTTACATGTGGTCTGCGGTTGTGAGGCCGGTTGTATGTACTGCCAAATTCTCTGAAACACCTTTGAATGAACATTCAATTCACGGGCAAGAGCTCTGGTGGACATTCCTGCAGTCAGCATGCCAACTGCACGCTCCCTCAAAACTTGCAACATCTGTGGCACTGTGCTATGTGATAAAACTGCACATTTTAGAGTGGCCTAAGGCACACCTGTGCAATAATCATGCTGTCTAATCAGCATCTTGATATGCCACAACTGTGAGATGGATAGATTTTCTCGACAAAGAAGAAGTGCTCACTAACACAGATTTAGACAGATTTGTGAACAATATTTCAGAGAAATAGGCCTTTTGTGTACATGGAAAAAGTCTTAGATATTTGAGTTCAGCTCATGAAAAAAATGGGGGCAAAAACAAAAGTGTTACTTTTATAATTTTGTTCAGTGTATGTTTCTTCAGGTTATTTTATAAAGTTTGCAAGTTTTTTGGATCAAAAAATGTCCAATATTTGTATAAATAATAATTTTTCATCCTCATTTTCACTCTGTGGGAAAAACACTCAATTTCAAGGGGTGTTACCTTTTGCAGAAATGGAAGTAAACACCATTTGTTATGACTTAATTTTCATTTTTGGGATGAACTATCCCTTTAATAAAAGAAAAAAGTATTCACTCCTGCAGCTGTTGTTAATCACAGAATCACACCTGTTATATGCATGTACTAGTGTAGCCATAAAAAAATATGAAAATATGAACAGAATCAAGAGTTCAACTAAAGGCAGAGAATTCAGATATGAGCCCCAAAGAAAAATCAATGCTACCATAACCCTGTAAGCATGCAGGAATGTTTGCGTTTATGACATTGACTGAGCTGCATTGTCTTTTCATCAGCCAGAGAGACGGCTGACCTTTTCATGTGCCAGCAAGATGATGTGAGCCACCTTGGAGGCTCCACTGTCTGACGTTTCACCTCTCTAATAAAATCAGTGTCTGCTGTGATCCACAAACCACCAGCTGCTAGCGGAGAAAGTTATCTGATTACTTATAAGACACTGCTATCATACTCACTCTACACCCAGAGAGGGCAAGAGACAGAGAGAATCAACACTACCGTAACTGTAAGCCCAGACCGATCTGAACAGACTGAATACACGGTTTAAATACACTGTACACTACCGTGTGACTTGAAAACAAATTATTATAATCAGTTTTTTAAAACATTTGTAGAAAATTCCCTTAGGTTGTCATCAGATGTGTCAAGATGAGGAAAAAACATTTACAGTGACAGTAGGTCCACAGAAAGTGACAGAAGTGGGACTCTAAGAAGACAACATCTTATTATGCTTGGTACAGTACAGTACTTTTAAGGGCTTTTTGATTATTCTACACTAACGGTTAAAAGTTTGGGATCTGTAAAATATTTTACATGTTTTTGAAAGAAGTCTTCCTTTGATCACCAAGGCTGTATTTATTTGAAAAAAAAAAAAAACTCCAGTCACATGATCCTTCAGAAATCATTCTGATATGCTTATTTGGTGCAGAAGAAACCATTTTTAATCATTATTATCAGTGTTGAAAACAGTTTAATAGCTGGTTAATATTTTATGGAAACCGTGATTAATTGAAAGTTAAAAAAAAAAAAAAAAAGTTTTTGGTAACATTATAAATGTTTTTACTGTCACTGCTGATCAATTCGATGTGTCCTTGCTGAATAAATATATTACTTTCTTTAAAAAAATAAAAACTTTTGAACAGTAGTGTATACTGTATATGTTTTGTTCATTTCAATGGGTTTCACGCTGCACAAATGACTTTCTGTAACGTCCACATACAGACAATAGAAACTCATACTTTATTAATTACTACAAAGATCTTAATCCCATCAGCCTAAGTACATAAACCACAGACATTATGCTAATAACTGTAAATGTAAACTGTAAATGAATTCTGTGTAAATACAGGTCATCTGCAAAGGCACATGAATACACATTAAAGCTACAAGAGAATTGCTAAACATACACACACACAAAGCAATTTCTGCTGATTTTGAGAAACCGTGAAGAATGAAGCTGCAAGACTGATGAGTACTGATGTTGTTTGGGAATATCCTGACACTGCGAGTAACATTTTCCAAACAAAAAAGGGCTCCTTTTGATAAGATTGCCAAGCTGTTTTGGGACAGAGCTGTAGAGGATGCTATGATTTGATTTGTTATCTGGATGAGCGGTTGCTAAGGCCATCGTTACTGCAATCACATCCAGACTTCAGTTTGCATTCTGAAAGCTTTTAATTGACTTTTACACTCAAGATTGGCAACATATGAGATATCAGGGCTTTACATTAATACTTGTCTGGGACAAGCCCAATATTGCTTATATACTATATATTAGATTTTTGAATTAGCTGTCATTTTTATATTTTGAGGGTCCATTTTAATTTTAGGTTGTTTTAGTAATTTTTATACATGCTTTATATATATATATATATATATATATATATATATATATATATATATATATTACAGACACACACAGTTCTTTCTGGTTCTTGAATCTGACTGGCTGAGAGCCTTGCGATATTCCAGTGATAACAGCACTTAATTTGTGCCAAAGAGCAGCGTATATCCCCAAAACTTTAAAATGAACAAAATATGCATTTTCATATGATATGTTTACACTACAAAATTTATATGAATAATAGTATATTGTGATTAAAGTTATTGTCAATGTACTTTTACCTACCCATTACATTTTTAATATTGTTGAAAAGTGGTTTGGTTTAGAGATGGGATTAGGTGGCCAAAAACATTTAAACAAATGTAAAAGATAAAATGTATGTATATGATACTACAGTTACTGTCACGGAAACCGAACACCAATTGGACTTTTCACTTTTTCCATGACTTTTAATTGCGAGTTTCAGACAGCCTATTTTTAGACAGACTATTTTTACATACTACTCTTTACACATACTGTTTTCTGCTCACTATAGGGAAGTATGCAGGTTTCATCGGATTTCATCAACAATATCTTAATTTGTGTTCCGAAGATGAACGAAGGTCTTACGACTGTAGAACGACATGAGGGTGAGTAATAAATGACATTATTTTCATTTTTCACCATAGATTCAATCAGAAACAAAACAAATGACTGTCTTAAAGGGGTCATGAAATGCAGTTTCAGCTTTTTATATTATGTTTCCTCAGGTTATTAGGTTCCTCAAGTTTGCAAGTTTTTTGGATCAAAAAAGTCCAATATTTGTATAAATGATAATTTTTCATTCTCATTTTCACTCTCTGGGAAAAACACTAAATTTCAAGGGGTGTTACCTTTTGCACAAATGGAAGTAAACAGCATTTGTTATGACTTAATTTAAATTTTTGGGATGAACTATCCCCTTTAAAAGAAAACCATAACCCTGCCCCAGCACTCCTACCTGAATTGTACATGTGTGTTTATTTCCTATTGTCATTTATAATGGCTATTGTTGGTCATTTAAATGGTGTTCAATAAATATTATTTTATATAAATAATATGTTGTATCTGATATTGAGAGAGGGTCCATTAGAGCATAATATGGATTGAGTGAAAGTTACATTAATACGCCATTAGATGGTGGCACACTCTACAAGTGAATGAATCAGTTGCAAGGGACTTACGTAAATAAAGAACATTGTTTTAGCACTGTAAAAATTCCCTTAACTGTAAAAATGAAAAATACAAAGATTGCTTTCCTCAGCGGACATTCAAACTTATTTTTATAATGGATATAATATTATGTACATCGACCTGAAGAATGAATGTTATATCAGACACAGGTAATGCTTGCTCAGGCTTTCTCTGTCTCTCTCTCTCTCTCTCAAGATTTTCAAGATTCAAGTAGCTTTATTGGCATGGTGAAAGTAAATCTTTACATTGCCAAAGCATTAATAAACACTGTACAATAAAAATAAATAAAATAATAATAATTAAGAAAAAAATCCAGCAATAAAAATTTTCAATCTTATTATATTTATAGAAGTATCTCTAGGCATATAGTGAGTGTCCTGGTAGTTCTGTCCCGCTGGAGGCTCATTCGTCGTGACAGGACCTCATACCTGGCGGCCAGGTTTGAGCTTGCTGAGCTTTCTCCTAGCAGGTATTGGAGTTTGTCCATATTTGGTTTCTGATGGAAGTCTTTGTGGTGTGTTGTGAAATGGGGATAGAATGTGTCCCTAATTTGTGCATAATTATTTACATATTCTCTCTCTCTCTCTCTCTCTCTCTCTCGCTCTCTCTCATTCTGCACAAAAGAGGGTTTTAAAGATACTCCATTGTTATTTCTTATTTTCACACTTGTGCCATCATACTGTTGTACAAACGCAATATCACACTCGTAGCAATGTGAAAAGGCTGTAGATCAGCACACTGTGATGACCTACGACTGAATCATTGCTCATAGCTTTAAACTATATAAATATAGCTTTAAAATCATGACAGAATTTTCATTCTTGGGTGAACTAGCCCTTTTAGCTGTTAGGCAGGTAAACCATCAGTTTTATTTTGCCAGTAAAACAAGTATGTGTAAAAGTTTAATGTTGTGCCCTGGGTTAGATTCCACTCCCACTGTCTGCAATCCCACTTTAGGTTGATGCGTCCTGGGTGTAGACATCATTTAACTTATTCATTTGCTCAGTGACAACAATTGCTCCTAGGAAAGTGAAACTTCTTCCTGGTTAATCATAGATTACACTATCTGGGGCATTCCGAAAGTGAAACACATCATTGCCCCAGTAGCAAGTAATCACAGTATAGCGCCGGCTCATTTCCCATGCACGGACGCTCTTTAATAAAATATCCATGGGCTTCCACCCAAGTCCAGAAATGTAATATGAAGTTAATGACATACGGCAAAGTGACACACAAACCAGTGGCGTGTGGTGGACTTGTGAAATGAGGGGGCAAGGTCTCCTCTCTGGGCTTTACTCTAATGTCTATTCCAGGTTAAAGTCTTGGAAAACTGTTTATTTTACAGTATTAATAAGCAAATATAATATAGTTAAAGTCCAACCAACCAAACTTTTTAAACATATTTGTGGTGTCATTTCTTTTAACCATTATTTGTTACTACTACATAACTGTTATTCAGCTAATAATAATGATAAATTCATAATTATACATTTTTGGGGATTATGTATTATACAGATTTTTTTTTTTTTTACCTCCTAGATGAAAGCACCGCTGGCACACACACACAGAGATCCACACACTTTCACATATCAAAGAGATGCACACACACAACCCAACAAGGTCAAGCTGTGTCAGCATAGGGCTAATCCAAAGCCTAGCCTTTCAAAGATCTGCATGGATAATAACACTGCCAGCAAGAACCAGTGTCCAGCATAGTGCAGAAGGGGCATAGAGAGACATTCTTGGCTTATAGCATTTGCATAACACTCTATTTACTTATTTCTCTTGCACACATTCGGTCCAGCAGAGCACCCATGCCGCTTTTCCTGTTACTGCGGCCAACAGATCTGAGAGCTGCAGGAGGAAATAGAATTCAGGTGACATTCAGCAGGTGCTGATGACTCAGAAACATTTGGGTTATCAAAGCCGCCACATCCCTGTTTCTTATCAGGAACAGAAAGTTTTGTAACACACTTCATATGTTCCCTCTATAGGGCTAATTAAACTGTTGAATGATGCTGTTGCTATCAACGTCAAGTTACTATCTTCTTTAACGTCAGTCGCTTAATTTAAATCCTGAATAATTAACACTTCGTTTTTTGTGCATTCTAACACTTAAGGCATAATTTCATTCAGGTGCAAGGAGAAAGAGGAGGGGAGAGAGAAAACTCCACATGGAGCATGTAGGTCACTCTAACCTTTTGCGAAGAACATTAGTTAAAATGTCAGGTTTGAGGCAGGTCTAACCGCCTGCCTGAGCTCTGCACATATACTAGTACATTACCAAAATAGCTGCAAAATAATGTTGAAACAATATGTAGGTCAAGTTCTCTCATCTTAAAGTGAAGCAGTGGCAGAGGGGATTATTCGGATACTAAAAACATCCATATGAAAGCATTAAAATCTACCGTTATTAAATATTAAGCTTTTCAATTCATTTTGAAGTTTCGGTATCAAATCTTTGTTTTGGTAAGATCAGTAATGGTTTGTAATACTTCTGTAAGTCTCTTGTGCTCCAGGGCTACATTTGTTTTTTTTTATCAAAAATACAGTAAAAACAGTAATATTGTGTCTGTGATGGCAAAGAATTTTCAGCAGCGACTATAGTCTTCAGTGTCACATGATCCTTCATAAATCATTCTAATATGCTGATTTGATGTTCAAAAAACATTTCTTATTATTATCAATGCTGAAAAAAACAGCTGTGCTGCTTAATATGTTTGTGGAAACAGTGATTTTTTGGGGGGGGGGGGGGGGGGTTCTTTGATTAATAGAAAGAACAGCATTTATAAGAAAGAGAAATCTTTTGTAACAAATGTCTTTACTGAAACTTTAATTTAATGCATCCTTGGCTAAATAAAAAGTACAAATTTCTGTCAAAAAAAAAAAAATCTTACCAACCCTAAACTTTTGAAGGTTTGTACATCTTGTTAATAACAGCAGACGTCCCACAATAGGGCTTTTCACACTTGAAATAGTTAACTCTGGGTCATTCTAAACTTGGGTAAACGGAATCCTGAGTTATTTTCATGTTTCACACTGCTCATAATATACCCGGGGTTAACATGGGTTAATCCTGGGTATTTTCATAAGCTGCCGTTTCACATCGCACATTCCTAAACCTGTTACTGACTGGACAAAAGCAGCATGTGCCCTATTTACATAAAGGCTCTAGCATTGCGCGACCTCATATTACAGATATTAAGTGTAGGCCTGTCACGATAACTACTTTTTGTTGTGCGATATATTGTCCCAGAAATAATTGCGATATGCGATATTATTGTCATTTTAAGACCATTTTATGCCACTGAATATATAATCATAATATAACAGCATAATAATGGAAGTAGGCCTACACACTTAAAAATGACAATGAACTCTTAAGAATATTTATTGAAGTGTCAAAAAAATAATAAATGTTAAATAAATAATAAATAAACCTTTGCTAACAAAAACTGCATAAAGTAGAAAGAACACTTGTAAATGCACAAAAGGCACTTACATGGAGATTTTCCATCTACAGGTTCTTCCCTGACCTTATTTTCTCTGTAAAGTAAGGGTGCACAGATTTAGCAGTCAGGTATGGCCTGTTGAGGTATCTGTTTTTCTAGAGGTGTGTTTGAAAAACTTCTTTTAACTTGAGTGCCGCGTTTTAGCGGCGCGTCATGCACGAGATGCAACAGTCAAACAAACATTTCCATGGAAAAACGGAGCAGTGGAATGCAAAAACGCATTCTCTATGAAAACGAACTAGACACTTGCAACTGCCGCGTCCTGTGTGAAACTAGCTGTAAGCGTGCACCATTTCGCACTGTCATGTTTATATTTTCACCAGTAGATTGTGGAAAATGCGGAGTGCATTTGCACTTATTCTTCCAAACTGTCTGTAGTTGTCAGGAAAACACTATAACGACTCGATTGGCGCATTTTTCCACCTGTCGATGTCAGCTCTGTGTATGAAGGAGCTGAGCTCCGCTTTCGCCTCGGAGAGCTGACGAGATGACCGAGGCAGCACGGCCGGCAAAATGTTGGTGATATGTATTTTTGTGTAAACATAATGGGCAATATATCACACCACCAAAAGTTAGAGGTTATGTCTATATATTGTGTAATAAGTCGATATATCGACTATGGCGACAGGCCTAATTACGTCTGCCCAAAGCACGTGAATATAAGGCATGCGATTGGTTGTCAGTTGCTAAGCATTAGCATAGTTGTAACATTCTAACACCACATCGTTTCACACTGTACAGGTTTGGCCCCGCAACGCGGGGTTAACACCGCAAAAGCAGTGCTATTGTACTACTCTGTGTTTTTAATGTAATTACAGTGGACAATGGAGCTTTCAAGCTTCAAAAAGAATGCAAAAACACCATAAAAGTAGTAATTATGACTCAATAGCAATATAATGATGGAGAGACCAAAATTTAAATTATATTTCACTGATAATTTATCACTCCAGTGGGCTGTTAACCACTGAAACTGGATCAAAGTTAGTACGCAAATCAGCTTGATTTGTGAAAGAATTATTAAATCTCGATTTGTGAAAGAATTATTCAGAGAGAATCACGTTGTGAACTATAATCAACCGATTCAACAATTTGCACATGAAATGGACAGTGTTATTTCCCTTATGAACGTGCCAAGGATAGCTAAAATGCACCACAAACCTCTCACACTTTCCAGTCACTAGCTCTTTCTCAGAAGCATTCACTGTAGCAGTCTGGGAACTTGTAAAAATCACTCTGTTTCCATTTCCTTTGTGCACCCTGAAACTGAATAGAAGTCAGCCAATCAGACTATTCCAGGCAGTTAGGCATTTTTGAGTGCAAGATGCATCAGACAGTCTGTGAATAGTCTGTGGGTGTGCCGTCTGAGACTGTAAGCCGGATAACTACCATATACTCTCATCCCATTTCTCTAATGGGGGATTTCATTTTTTTAATCATGCACGGTCGTTTGCCTATGGAATCATTTCTTTTATCCACTGCTTCTATTATGGGGCTCTCATACAAAAGCTGTGCAATCCATAAATCTGCCCAGGGACAAATCAGACCAGGAAACACTACGCTATGCACAGAACTGTCAAGCTGAATGATCTATATGCCATAATAAAATATAAAAAAGGAATAATCAAACAAACAAACACACCACCTCAGGTATTTTTTAGAGATGCATATACCACACATGAATAACTCGGGGGTGGGACACATACAGGATTTCGTCAGTTTCAGTGGACACTGTTGGTTGAATTGTCAATTATCAGATTGAAGATGCAGCAAACCACCCAGAAACTGTCTAGAAAAGGTCATCTGTCAAAGCCCTCCAACCGAACAAGTAGGAGATTTGTGAGAGATGCCACAGAGAGGCCAACAATCACTTTGAAGGAGCTAAAGAGTTCAGTAGCCGAGGAGGAAGTGAAGGCGTATCCATGAACCATATCAAGCGCTCTGCAGTGCAATATGTAAGATTTGTATATCACAATATCCAAAAACCACTAGAACAATGTTAAATATTTTGTTGTCTTGTGTATTTACATTATCCCAAACATTTCCAACAATGTTTAAATCCAGAGAAATCAGCAATTTTAACCAGGACACGGACCATTACCTTGCATCGACTGTGAATGACGTTGTATCCACGTTACCCTTGATTTCCAGTTTTACTTTTGTAGAAACCATGGAAATTCCAAAGACACTTTTTACACAATTTATTACCAGAAAACTACTGTTATATAGGTTAGACTAACACGGTTAGTCTTTTTGTTTGAATCGCTTTTTTTCTTGATTTACCATGAGTACAATGTTTGTACCTCAGAGACAGCACTATTTTTCAAGTGGCTGACATAGCATATTCAGAGAGAGCTTTCTCCATCATACAATATACACTGCTCAAAAAAAATTAAAGGAACACTTTGAAAACAAACTGAAACTAAAGGGGCACCGGGCAATGCAAAAAGCACAAAAGTTCTGCAAGAGAATGCAAAAGTACTAAAAAAAAACATTAATACTGAAAAGCATTTGTAGCCAATTAATTATTTAACTAGAGAAAAAATTCTAGTAAACTACACTTTTTTATTGATTAAGCAGAGGCTTTAATGCAAAGTGATTTACAAATGAGGAACATCACCAGCAATTTTACACAATGTCAGGTTTCAAGTTTCAAGTAATAGACTAGTAAACAAGCAGAAGCAAAATGAAGAAGAGAAAGAGTTGTTATAGTAAGTGCATTTGTTCCAGAAGACTACTGAAACTTTCAAATTTCATGACTTCTCTAGGTCTTGAAAATCACAATTTCAAACCTCCATGAACATGGACACCCTATGCTTAAGACCTTTTATTCAACTCACTAGTCTTTCAGACAACACACTTACTAGTCAATTATATCATTTTGCACATCCCTATCTGGAACTAAACACTTCTGTAAAAAACATATTTCAAATATTTATTTAATTAATCATATATGTTCTTACATTGAAAATGCTATACACAAGTAATCTGAGTCAGTGTTTTGAAATAAAATAGTGATTAAAATAGAATGAGTCTGTAATTCAGCAAAATAAAAGAATTGGTTTAGGGTCTGATTGTATTTTCAAAGGCTCTCTGAGTTATTCATGAGCAAAGCTCTATCTTATTTAGACACATGGTTGAGAAACTCAAGGATGCTTTGATTTTCTGTCAGTTTAACTTGTTTACCTTCACGCCACCGTGACAACCATCTCCCACATGACAACACGATCAGTGGAGAATAATGAAGTGGAGTTTGGGGACACTGCTGGTTTGCTATTTTTGGACTAATCAACAAGGCTAAGCACGTGCACTCAAGCACCTGCATTGGTAAACAAACAGGATTAATGCAGGGTTATTGTTTGAAGACTCTTCCGAGAAGAGGTCCTTCCAGAAAGTCAGGTGCATGTCATATCTATATATTTTTATCTATCTATCTATGTCATATATATATATATATATATATATATATATATATATATATATATATATATATATATATATATATATATATATATATATATATATATAAATATAAATATATAAATAAATCACTTCCATGGCCACAGGTGTATAAAATAAAGCACCTAGGCATGCAGACTGCTTCTACAAACACTTGTGAAAGAATGGTACGCTCTCAGGAGCTCAGTGAATTCAAGCGTGGTACCGTGATAGGTTGCCACCTGTGCAATAAGTCCATTCGGGAAATTTCCTCACTACTAAATATTCCACGATCAACTGTTAGTGGTATTATAAAGTGGAAGCAATTTGGAACAACAGCAACTCAGCCACAAAGTGGTAGGCCATGTAAAAAAAAAAAAAAAAAAAAAAAAAAAAAAAAATCACAGAGCGGGGTCAGCGCATGCTGAGGCGCACAGTGCGCAGAAGTCGCCAACTTTCTGCAGAGTCAATAGCTACAGACCTCCAAACTTTGTGTGGCCTTGAGATTAGCTGAAGAATAGTGCGTAGAGAGCTTCATGGAATGGGTTTCCATAGCCGAGCAGCTGCATCCAAGCCTTACATCACAAAGTGCAATGCGAAGCGTCGGTGTAAAGCACGCCGCCACTGGACTCTAGAGCAGTGGAGACGTGTTCTCTGGAGTGACGAATCTCGCTTCTCTGTCTGGCAATCAGATGGACAAGTCTGGGTTTGGCGGTTGCCAGGAGAACGGTACTTGCCTGACTGGATTGTCCCAAGTGTAAAGTTTGGTGAAGGGGGAGATTATGGTGTGGGGTTGTTTTTCAGGGATTGGGCTTGGCCCCTTAGTTCCAGTGAAAGGAACTCTTAATGCATCAGCAAACCAAGACATTCTGGACAATTTCATGCTCCCAACTTTGTGGGAACAGTTTGGGGATGGCCCCTTCCTGTTCCAACATGACTGCGCACCAATGCACAAAGCAAGGTCCATAAAGTGATGGATGAGCGAGTTTGGTGTGGAGGAACTTGACTGGCCTGCACAGAGTCCTGACCTCAACCCAATAGAACACCTTTGGGATGAATTACAGCAGAGACTGCGAACCATGCCTTCTCGCCAACATCACTGCCTGACCTCACAAATGCGCTTCTAGAAGAATGGTCAAAAATTCCCATAAACACACTCCAAAACCTTGTGGAAAGTCTTCCCAGAGAAGTTGAGGCTGTTATAGCTGCAAAGGGTGGGCCAACTCCATATTAAACCCTACGGATTAAGAATGGGATGTCATTAAAGTTCATGTGCACGTAAAGGCAGGCGTCCCAAAACTTTTGGCAATATAGTGTAATTATTTATATATATATATATATATATATATATATATATATATATATATATATATATATATATATATATATATATATATATATATATATATATATATATATATATATATATATATATATTACACACACATACATTAATTCATGGTAAGAGTAATAATCTAGTGAGAGACCTATGTGACGCAGATTAGCAGAGACCTGTAGCACTTAAATGCACCAGTGTACACAGAAAATATCTATTCTGTGTCATTAAATGCTTATTTTTATACTCACTTTTCTCTAAAAGAATGGATTTGATCCATAATTCACGGTAACCCTGGTCCTAACAGCCTGGTTTCAAAAGGAAATCAAAGCCAAGTGTCTACAGAAACATTCTGAAAACTAACCAATGGATGACAAAAGGAGATCATTCACTGCAATCATTCAATTGTCATACTGTGAATGAAGGACTGTGGTCAGAAATTTGCAGCTCAAGAACCCCTAATGGAACAGAAAGGTCATGCAGACCTGAAAGGAAGCTTTTATCAAGAAGAACCACAGTAGCCTACAAATTCACAATCTTATATGAATCTCTGTTTCAGGGAATATTTCATCATATTCATGACATATAATTTTGTTCCAGGCAATGTTCCCATAAATTACATGTTGTCTTTACTGTCCAGGCCATTTGTCTTCCCTGCATCTCCTACTATTGCCAATAAATTTCTCTGGAAAAAAAAATGTTTTTGCCAAAATGAAAATTGTGCCTAATAAAAGGCAGAATTCATTATACTGTCCAATAAAACGCTTTATATTCATCAAAAAAAAAAAAAAAGAAAAGAAAAAAAAAGATTTGGCTCAGCAGCCATCTCTTTGCTCATTATAGTCTATTGCAGTTATATGCGGGTGACTGATATTTCTCAACATAATGCCTATGGCATATATGTGTGGAGGGACTGTTCATCATTCTGGCAGATATGACAAAGCAGAATGGGCAACCATTAAGTAAACACTGGATTTGATGGTACAGAGCAGGCAGCAAATCTCCAAAATAAGCCATTGTGGGATCTGAAAAAAATAAATAATAAATAAAAAAAATAACAAAACTAATTTCTGCTTGTAAATAATTCATTTTAAAAGGCCAGACAACATTTAACAGATTATTTGGACTTATACCAAGCCTTAGCTTTAGAGAAATTTCAAACCAAAGACTGACAGCATTATGGATTCGCGGAAAGCTGTTTGCATAACTTAGTGCAGGGATCAGGTGCTTAGTGAGTGGCTCTCCAATTAAAACAGAGCATGAAAACTCCCACGTACACACTCGGTCAGCTAAACTACACTTCACTTCACTGAGTTTTGCACTTGGAGCAAGATACAAACTGTATCAGCCTTCTGTAGTTAATGAAGAAGGGTTTTGTAAAAGTTTTGTTATAAAAAACAAAATCAAATGAAGTCGACATGATGATAATTAAAATACTAATACTGTTGACAAAAATATGACTGGAAAAATGAACACCGTATGATATTAACAACGTGCTTTTTAGAAGTAAAAAGGAAAAAAAAAATGTAGAAAGAATTACAGCTGGCCAGTGCAAGTTGTAATTACTGTACAGTATATTTACAGTTTGTGAAAAAAAAAAAAATTAAATACAATTAGAAAATGTTAAATATAACATTTAATATGGAACCCACAACAATTCACAAAAAAATAAATATTTAAAAATTAATTGTTTCTAATTGATAGATAGATAAAAACAAGTGAGATTTCCATGATATTTTGACCACTGAACTATGAAATGTCTCTGGTTTCAATTTCAGAAATGTGGTCACTTTAGAAGATGCCTTTGCTCTAACAATGGGCTGCACATAACGCATTATCAATAACAGTCTGTAAAATAGAGAAGTTCATTTGTGTAGTAGTATCAAATGAGCAAGAAGGCTGTTGTTCCTGAAAATCAGCATGGGAAAACAGCATAATTGAATTGTCATGGTTATGGACCTTTATTTTGATATTGTTTGGTTTCCTTTAGTTCCTGTTTCCCTGGTCGGTTTAGTTTCGGTTTCCTGGGTTACTGATTATATCCTAGTTTGTTTCTATGGTTACTTATAATTTGCAGCTGTCCTTCGTTATGTTCGCCTTGTATTTATACTCGTTATGTTCAATCCCTTGACGGTTCTCATTTAGGATTTATGTAGTTAGCGTTTCTCATATGTTGTTCCTGTGAGTATTTTGCATAATAAATAAAGACTATCTATTTTTATCTTCTTCATCTTTGCTCGTGCTGACTACACGTTACATCAATAAATAAGAAGTTCACTAAATAAGCAGAAGTTATTAAGTAACTTAGGCACTTTATTGCTAGTTACTCTGTCAATACAATGTTTCTGTCTGCAGATAAATAGTTCCAAATAGGGCTGCACAATTTATCGCACAATCCGAAAAATAACATTGAACTTGTACACGATTATCGCTTAAACACAATTCTTAGTGCGGTAATGAAATCACAAAGGCCGCAATTATTTTTTTATGCGCAGCTTGTCAATGAAGTATGGCTCAATGAAGTATGCTAATCCATCTGAAAGCACTGCGAATTTGAGTCGCTTATAATGTACATTTGAAAAAGCAACACGTGTCAATCATCTTTCCAGACATGAGAAGCATTTATTAACATCTTGTCCAACAAAAGACAACATTTAGTAACATGTTTTTACTCCAAACTCACTTCATAATGACAGTTGAGCATCCTTGAGACAGTGAGATGATGCGGCTTCTTACACAGAATAAGGCAGTCGTGTGTTTTTTTAGTCATGTTTAATCATTCAAAGCGTTTCAATCTTCTGTTTATTCAGCTAGAGCGATATGACGCATGTTCTACACATCTTCTTCTGTGGCAGGGCATATTTTGAGTTTCTGCACAAGAGCGCCCTCTGGTTTTCAGATGGAGAAGCATTTACTACTGATCACAGAGCCGTACAGCTCTGACAAGCTGTGCATTAAATAATCGCAGCCTTTACTTAATCGCGATAAATCGTGCAGCCCTCGTTCCAAACAAAGCCACCGCAAAAACCATTTTCTGTCTCAGAGCAACACACAGTAACAGCATTACTGGAAGAATCATTGTTTGAAAGAATGGGGTGAGTGAACAATTCAATGAATCACTCAACTGTTCATTCCTGAATGAATCAGTGTTTTTGAACAAAACAGTAGATTGGATGATTTAATGACTTTCATAAAGAGAGTCACTTGCCGCCAACTGCAGGCATAACAATGTAGCCTGCAGAAAGAGTCTCAAAAAGTAGTGAAGGTTAAACAAAGCTTTGCAAAGCACCCAGGCTTTCCTCTCACCTGTATCATAAAAAGGTTCCTTACTCGAAGCTTTTCAGCACAGTCTTGTGGCCTGCAGCTAATTTTTATTTAATTAAAAAAAATATATATTTAATTGAAAAAGTCACTGTCAAAGTGAATAATTTGTATATGTGTACTAGCACTAATATAATTAAAATAAATTAAACAAATACATAAATAAAATCTATGATCTCTTCGTTCTTAACCATAACCCAGCCCAGCTCAACTGTTATTGCATAATCAAATGAACATTGAGCTCTTCATTGAGCTACAGTATTTTTTGTTAAAAACAAAACAAAAACAAAATAAAACGAATAAGAGGAAGGAAAACCGCACTGGGTTTCGCTCCCTTTTGAACCAGACACTGAAGCATTCACATGGTTCTCAGGTGAACCAAGCTTTGGATGTCATAGATCACATGCTTTGTGATCAAGCTCTGAGGAAGTGCCTCAATGTGAAAGAGAAACTTCAGTCTGTAAATTACATTTGGTGCAAAAAAGACTTAAAGTGATGAATATGACATGACAATATGAAAACATTTTAGTCAAAATAAAAAAAAAAAAAAGTGAAAAAAATATCACTGGCCTTCTGCATTTTATCTATACAAGTAATACAGAGACATATTTACATAAATAAACTTTGAAGCAGTCCAGAGGCACATAGTGTCCTTAAACTAGGGTCATAACTACACATAACTGTACATGGTCTATGAAATTATGAGGAAAAGAATAAAGTCTAGCTATACTATGGATTGTGGTTTATCTGAGAGCACAAAGTAGCATGAAAAACACATTTTCGCTTCTGGCAGAGGAAAGCAGATAGCATGTCCACATAGCAAATTCTCAGAGGCCTGAAGCATCAAGAACTTTCTCAGCTTGAGAGAGAAGGAGGGGGTATAAAAAGAAAACCGAGATGTTCTGTGGAAAAGAGAGTGATAGAACAGTGAAATAAAATTGCCCTGCGGAAAACAAAACCCCAAAAGTGTGTTCAATGGGCCATGCTAGCATGACTGGAGATGGGCTGGGCTGGGCTGGCCAGATTGGGTGCTGTTGCTTTAACCCAAAGCACATACTGTACTGTGCTGTGCTGAGAGACACTAGACAGCAGAACGACTAGAGATGAGCAAGACTCAGGAGACACAGACATGATTAATGCGTGCCAAATGATTAGAAGAGACAGCGGCTGGGTGAATGGACCTATGGTACATTCATTCAGAGGTGAAAATTTTCCATACAAATTGAAAAAGTCTCTGAAGACTAGAAACCATTCAACTATGTTTTACAGGGTATGCTAGTCATTAATTAAGACTTGGCCGTTTTATCATCGCTCCTTCTCTGAAATATTCTCAGAGAAAATATGATTTTGCATTCAGATTAGGTCAGATGTGATAAGACTGGTAAATTGAGATACAGAGAGCTTTGGAAGTGGGAAACAATAATACGAAGAGAATCGCAAAGTTCTTAACTTATCTTAGCTTTTTAACTTACATTTTTAAAGTGAATACTAACTCCAAGACAGAAGGTCACCGCCCTGCGCACATTCAAAGACTCACAACTTGCACAAAAAGGGTGCAGAAGCATAATATAATTATCATAAATGTGGTCCATACCACTCAGAAAAGTTTTTCATGTAATGCACATTTTTTCTAGCCAAAATTTATTTAAAAAAAAAACCGAAACAGCACAGCTTAGGGAAAATAAATGTTTTAAATTGAAAATATATTTCATTTAAACCTTCAAATGCAAAAATATATTACAAGATGTACTTAAAGGGGCAAGAAAATAGATTTCAAATCTTAAAATATATACAAATGGGTAAACAAATACAAATATATAAAAATATATATAAATTGGTAAAGACAGAATGTATTTTTTTAAAATATAGTTCATAAAATATAAATATATTGAGTTTGAAAATATATACAATATACACTATATAATGACTATATGCATGCCTGTACAGTGTATGTCTCTCTCTCTCTCTCTCTCTCCCTGGAAAAAAAAAAAAGTACATTGTGAGGCCCAAATGTCCACACAGGATAGTAATACCAGTCATTTTCATCCTTGTGGAGACATTTGGTGCAGTGTTGTTCTGAAATTAGGAGGCAAAGTCCTCACAAGTTTTATTTTTTCAAGTTTTATATTCTCAAGTTTTATTTTGACGTGACAATGTGGTGATATTTAAGTGGGTGAGTTGTTTACTTTTTAATTTTTCTTCCCATTAACACCATCATTTATTCATTCAGACTGATTTGCAGATGCAGAACATGAACGAGAACAAGAGGCGGGATTTATCACATGAAACAATCATATCCAATCAAAGCTAATCATAGTGTGATGGAGGCATTGCTGCCTCTCACATGACTTTCCCCCACTGATTCTCAATTACCCACCACCAAACCCACATGCTTAAAGGGGTTTGTTAAAGCTCAACGGGCTCAAGGGAGGCAAGGAAGACACTCCTGTTGTAACTTTACCTGCTGGTGTCGCTGTTGGACAGTGCTACTTTAGAAAAACAAGTGATTTATACACATTTTAATGTCATATTTTGTAATATTTACGTTGTACTATGGATTATATTCTCATTCAATATATTCTTATTATATTTGCTACTTTGTTTAATCAGCCACTTTATTAGGTACACCTTGCTAATGCCAGGTTGGAGCCCCTTTTGCCCTCAGAACTGCCTGAATTCTTCACAGAATAGATTCAACAATGTGCTGAAAACCTTCCTCAGAGATTTTGTCCATATTGACATGATGGCATCACTGTCGGCCAAGTACACCTGTTCAACTGCTCGTTAACGCAAGTGATCTTATCATCCAATCACATGGCAGCAACTCAATGCATTTAGGCATTTAGACATGGTCAAGACAATCTGTTGAAGTTCAAACTGAGCATCAGAACAGGAAAGAAAGGTGATTTAAGTGACTTTGAACGTGGCATGGTTGTTGGTGCCAGACGGGCTAGTCTTGAGTATTTCAGAAACTGCTGATCTACTCGGATTTTCACGCACAACCATCTCTAATGTTTACAGAAAATGGTCCAAAAAAGAGAAAATATGCAGTGATCAGCAGTTCTGTGGGCAAAATTGCCTTGTTGATGCCAGAGGTCAGAGGAGAATGGCCAGACTGGTTCAAGCTGATAGAAAGGCAACAGTAACTCAAATAACCACTCATCACAACCGATGCAGTTCAGTTCATCTCTGAACGTACATGTCAAACTTTGGAGCAGATGGGCTACAGCAGCAGAAGACCACACCAGTGCCACTCCTGTCAGCAGAAAACAGGAAACTGAGGCTACAATTCACACTGGCTCACCAAAATTGGACAACAGAAGATTGGGAAAACGTTGCCTGGTCTGATGAGTCTTGATTCCTGCAGCGAAATTCAGATGGTATGGTCAGAATTTGACAAAAACAACATGAAAGCATGGACCCATCCTGCCTTGTATCAATGGTTCAGGCTGCTGGTGGTGTAATGGTGTGAGGGATATTTTCTTGGTGCACTTTGGGCCCCTTAGTACCATTTGAGCATTGTTGAAATGCCACAGCCTTCCTGAGTATTGTTGCTGACCATGTCCATCCCTTTATGACCACATTGTACTAATCTTCTGATGGCTACTTCCAACAGGATAACACACCATGTCACAAAGCTCAAATCATTTTAAACATGACAATGAGTTTACTATACTACTATACTCAAATGGCCTCCATAGTCACCAGACCTTTGGGATGTGGTGGAACGGGAGATTTGCATCATGGATGTGTAGCCGACAAATCTGCAGCAACTATGTGATACTTTCATGTCAATACGGACCAAAATGTCTGAGGAATGTTTTCAGCACCTTGTTGAATCTATGAAGAATTAAGGCAGTTCTGAAGGCAAAAGGGTGTCTAACCCGGTACTAGCACGGTGTACCTAATAAAATGGCCGATGACTGTATATTTGAAAACATATAGGTACAGTACTTATTGCCATATTGGTTGTGCAACAAACAGGTTGTAAACTTCACCTTCAGGGAGTTGTTAAATAGTCAATGAGTTGTTAAGATTGTCGAGATTTTCAGTGAATAGTGACTTAAATTTCATATGTTCCTCATATAAAGCTATAGCTTTAAAGTCTTGAAATATAGTCTTATGGACTATTTGTATAGCACTTTTATGGTGGGGCTTTTTGTCATTTTGGACCTTGACATCACTATTTCTCATTTACTTTCATTACAGTGAAAAATTGTCCAGGGTATTCTTCAGAAATTCACTTTTGTGTTTACAAAAGAAGCTTGTATTGACATGAAGGTGAGTAAATATTGACAGAATCTCTGTGTGAACTCTTCCTTTATAACATGAAAAGGTGACAAGCTTTTCAGTCTAGTAGTCTGAACTCAGCTAAGAAGTTGGCAAAAATCAAAGATAAAGGGCTCTTTTCAGATTCAACAGGATGTTTCAGTCTGATGATTGGCTAAATGGCAGATCTCAAATGACCTTGGATGAAAGACTTCTGACTATCATCAGGAGGAGAGCATAAAGCTTTTCCTTAAAGATTATTTAACTTCTAGACAGTATAAAGAATAAAAACTGTATAAAATACATTAATTGTTCAGTGTTGTGAGAACAAGAACATAAAATGATACAAACACTGGCTCACTCAACATTGAAGAAACTACAATCAGTTGTGTCACACATCCATGACAGCTAATGGTAATGTTTGCTCCTGTTCAAAACAAAAGTGTGTTTTGTAATTAAAAACAGCAGGGATCGATGATGTGAAATGTTGGAGTGAAGATTGAGAGGAGATTTATCTGCGAGAGAAATGGCACAATAGTGCAGCATTATTCACTCTGAATAACATTTGCCACTTCCGCTGCTGTGGGGGGCAATTCATCAGCCCTAATAAGAGCCTCCAATTTATCTTCCGCTCTTTGTTTGAATCAATTTGATGAAAGCTGGATAAACACTATTAGCATGAACATGAAAACAGAATTGGTATATGGCATAGTAACATGTAACATAGCTCTGTGTGACACTAGAAAGAATTATGCAAAACTGCTGTCAGATATTAAGCATCCATACAGTACATCAGTGGTCACAAAATAATTGGTGTGCAGGTTTAGTTGAAAAATATTTTCAAAATACCCCACAGATCATTTATTATATCATGTTGTAAATGCCCATTTTTGAGTGGAAGGAAAAACTGTTTTCGTGTATGTATCTTTAAATGCAAATGAGCTGCTGCTCCCCACCCCACTTTCCAGAAGAGGGCAGAGCCTGTACAACTCGTGCCTCGGATACTCTCCCAAAAACTAAAACATCTGTTTGGTTTAGATAACCATCGCGGCCACGGTCATGTGACATTGCAGTTCTTCGTCATCATGAAAGTTAATTATTTGCATGCGTTTTAAAGCCTTAACAGTCTAATCTTCTGATATATGGTTTTCTGAGCGCACACATCCATAGAAAGCTGGCTGTCAAACAACGCATCCTGTGATTTCTCTTACACGTCTTATTGCACTTAAACTGTCAAATATACACAAGGTTATGTCAAAAACACACAAAGTTCACAAACACAGTCAGGAATGTCTGGGAGCGTAAACAGCAGGGAAAGAAATTGTGTGTGTGTATATGTGTATTAAAGTGACAGCAACATAATATACAGTACCTACTGCTGTATATGCTGTTAATGTGAACCAAACAACAAAAGAATAACAGAAAATCACTCACTGCTCTTGATTAAATCCATTTCTTACTTGAATGCTACTACTGTTAAATGTGCTGAATCTGGAATGAATCTGGAATGGTTAGATATTTACCATTATATGCTGGTTGTTTACACACACTGTGGACACACATCTGTGTTCAAACACCTTATAAAAGTGTATAATAGGTCCCCTTTAAGGTATAGTTCCTTATTGAAATGGCCCAAACCTAATATTTTTGCCTATATGTGACAAACCATATTTATTAAGCATGGTAAATATACAGTTTTTCCCGGACACTTGCAATGGGGTCTAATTTAAAACTAAATAAATATTTTTTTTAGTATTTTGAACAGTTTTATTTATTTATTTATTTTAAATAATTTAAAGTGCCATTTTAAAAGGTAACTTAATTTGAAGGTTTCCTAAAATATTTTTACATGCATCAAAGGTCAAAAAACACTTCTTTCTCACAACATATATTGCAGCACCTCCTCTTTTCTCACAGTGTCTGAAACAGTTTGATAAAGGATTCAGTCTCTCTAAACCCTTCCTTTCCGAGAGCCTACTCTGCTCTGACTGGTCAGATTGTGATTGGTCTACCGTTTATAGTGCATGTCAGAAATGAAACGCCCATATCTATATCTGAATTTCAGCTCCACAGACTTCCTCATCACTTGATACACAGTGAGACAAACAGTAAAAATGGCATTGTTTTATCCTATCAATTTGAGCCTCATTGATTCCTCATCCTTTGGAAGTGCATGCAAAGTGGTTTTGCTTTCACAGCACAGAAAACAGCATCTTCTTGACATGTCAACAAAATGAGCTCCTCCTAGGTCTCAGATACAACTGCAGTGTGTTTGAGGGCCTGTCAAAGTAGACTTTGTGCACGTGACGCATATTTCGTAATCAGAAGAATACAGAATACTGTACTCGCGTACAGTGCTTTGTGCGCACAGATCGCAGATGCGCATTTAATTGTTTTTGCAGTAATTCATTTTTCCACAAGGTAGCAACCGTGCCCTGGGGGTGTCGATTCACAAGGTAATCAAAGAAAAACTGCATAAACAGAACAGACTGGAACGCATGCAAGCTACAGCGACAATGGAGGCCTATATAGACGAGAGATTGTGCGAAGAGGTTAGAAAGTACCCTCATTTGTACAACTCTAGCATGAAAGAATACAAAGATGTTTACATGGGTTGTAACTTGCGGCGAAAGATTTCTCAAAACTGTGTATGCGTATAAGTCGAATGAAGGCTGTGCGTTCAACTGTGCGCGTACAAATAACTTATACCCAGGGCTTGAGATTTGGTATAGAACTTTCACTCAAAAATTGCTAGTAAATTTACTCCAATAATCTTCATTTAAAATTTTGAAAAATATTTTAAAAACATTTAAAATGTATATCAAATTGCACATTGCCAGCTCTTTGACATGACATGATATGTAGTGAGACCATGTGTACCTATAAGATGGGCTTTACTGCTAGACACTTTCATTGTCCAGAACCTTGTGTTAGGCTGATCTCTGTAAAACATTAATCTCTGGCATTACTAAACTGCCTGTGCGTTTAGAGACAGATGACAAAACACAGTTGTCAAATATGGGTCAAGTACTGGCTTGCAACAACAGCTTAAATAAGATTACAGTTCTGCTGGAAGTGTTGAGAGGAAAGGCCGACTGCTCCAGAGTAAGCCTGGTTGATTCTCTATGGATTCACGATGCATTATAAGGCTGTTTGTAAGTGTCATAAGCAGTGACTGTCTGGGACAACAAAGACAACATAAACAGGAGACGTGAAATTATCCAAGGTTAAAGGGCATTTCAGTAAGGACAGAGTTTACATGGACATGGTCCTGACTGCCTGTAAAGTAATACCATTCACTGTCTATGGAGCAGAAAGAAATTAAACTGACTGAAGCGATCCATCATACTGTACAAACAGTTGGTGTAAAAATCACTTTCCCTAAATATGGTACAGTTTGACCTTTTGTAGAGCAATATAGGCAACAAAATGTTTTTGTCGGGAGAGCAATTAGATATGTTTGATAAACTTTTATATATCACAAAATCAAAAACATGAAAGTATCTAGTTTTAAACACATTAAAGGCACAATATGTAAGATTTGTGTACTTACATTATCCCAAATGTTTCCAAGAATGTTTAATTCCAGAGAAAAAAGCAATTTTAACAAGAACATGGACTGTGTCTGTGCGTCGCCTATCAATGACAACGTACCCATGTAACCCTTGGTTTCCGGTTTTATTTTGTAGAAACCATGGAAACACCAAAGACGCTTTAATGTATTATGTGTTTTATTAGACAGGTGAGCAACTGTTTGGATGGTTGCATTCAACAACAGAAAACTCATCATGATATATAGTTTAACACAGTAAGTCTTATTGTTTAAATATCGTTTCTGTTGATTTACTGCGAGTACCATGTTTTACCATGCCTGATATCGATCTAGATTACAGCAGTGTGCATAACTTTACAACAACTTTATAACAACAATACAAAAGTAACTAATATGATAAAACAGCACTGCTTTACCCCACATATGCTTGACTGGAAGAAGTGGAATTGGCGACTGTGGCATAATAAAAGTCCCGCTGCTCTCAATCCGTGTGTCGTGCTCGTCTCTCATTATCAATCGCTCCAGCGGCCTAGTTTCTGCTCGCACAGCACTCGGCCCTGTTCTGCTTCATATTACAGTAACGTTAATAATCTCATCCATGAAACTGATTTCTGCCTGAGTCCTATCCCGATTCTTTTCCACCGGCTATAGATGTGAAGACAAAACCTCCCATGATTCTGCGAAATCAAGGGGTCATCAAGCTACGCCTTTGTTTTGAATAAGCGACCTCTAGTGGCAAAAAATTACATATTGTGCCTTTAAATTTTTGAAACCCCCTTAAAATAGTGATTTTGGCCGTCCCCATTTAAGAAGCAAAGTACTTTTTGAAAGAAAGCATTATATTTAATAAAAGTTAATTATTAATATCATAATAGCACCAAATCAGCATATTAGAATAATTTCTGATGGATCATGTGACACTGAAGACTGTAACAAAATTCAGCTTTGCCATCACAGGAATATATTGTTATTTTAAAATAGAATAAAACAGAAAACTGTTATTTTAAATGGTGATAATATTTCCGAATATTATTGTTTTTACTTTTGATCAAATAAATGTAGCCTTGGTGAGCTGACCCCAAACTTCTGAATGGTAGTGTATATGAACTCATTAATAAAATACTTTAAATTGTGACACTCAAGTAGTAAAAACTGTATTCGTCAAGCTCAAGCTCAAGCATTCATTTAGCCATGATATTGCAAAAAATAAATAAATAAAAAAGATCAAACAAATATTTGGTCCCAGCTTGCCCCTACTGAGTGACAGCTTAATTTAGATGAATAAAATAAATAGAAAATAACATATTAATATTGACCTCCTGTGGTTATACGATCAACATTTTCTAGAGGTTAAGCATTTACATGCATTCAATTCACTTTGATCATTTGCTGAAAGAGGGAGAAAAATGTTTCGTAACCTATTCATGGAAAGTGTCAAAAAAGTAACTTAATTTATATCTTTTTTACCCCATTTAGTTTTTAAATTGCATTACATTTCTAGGTCTTAGAAGATTGAGAAAGAGAGGAAAGGAAAAACAAGAGGAACAGAGAGAGACATCAGAGGGAGACCCCAAGCTGATCCTGCTGTTTAAAACATGATACTCGCACTAAAAAAAAGACTGTGCCAGCACTGATGAGACAAGTAGTCCTTCCCTCTAAAGCAGTCTTCAAAAGAGCAGCTGCCTGTTTCATCAGCATATTTTATCAGATGAACAGATTACACACAAATAGATACAAATGACTGATAAAGACCAGTTTAGGGGCTTTTTAAATACCAGTAAAAACATTTTAAACCTTACATTTCTGATTCACATCAGATGGTTATCATCAACTTTTATACTAATATTTATTTAATAGCTAAAGGTTTGGTTAAATTTTTACACAGATGTGTCAAATGGGAAAATGCTAAAGGTGCAGGAGTATGTGGGTTCAAAGGGCATTGTGTCTATGTGAGAAGGTCAGTTAATGTCAGGTGCGTTGAACTGTAAATTCATGCAGCAGGGTTTTACACAGATATCAAAGCCAATTTTAAAAATATCTAAACATTCATTCTGTTCAATTAATGGCAAATGTGACCATGAAGATGTACCGCACATAATGGAAATATAATGAGAGGGGTTATATTTCTTCACAGTACTATTAGATGCTAATTCTGTGCTCTGCAAGCAAGAACAATGCAGAAGATGTGGCAATACAAAGCAGTTTTCTTTATTTTAGCTTCTAGGAGATGTGACCACTACTGTATATTTACAGGCTAATGTGAATCTGAAATGCAGCTGGAAAGTTTATATATGACCAATAAAAATCAACATGCAATATGAAGCTGCACTTCAAATAATGCATTTAGAGTAAGCAAGATCTGTGGAAAAACACTTTATCTCACATCTCATATCCCTTGTCTAGGGACAAAAACAAACCATCTTGGTCAAACATCCCTGAGACATGAAGTACTGAATGGAACTTTCAGTTATATTAGTTTTATTTTAAAATAGACATGTCTCAAACTCAAACTTAAATACTCTGTTCATTATATTTACAGTATTATATATATATATATATATATATATATATATATATATATATATATATATATATATATATATATATATATACACACATATACACACACACATACATACATACATACATACATACCGTCAAACCAAAAATTATTCAGACATTTTTGATATATTTTTACTAGTGGGTACAGGACACTATAGTTCATTTATGTAAGTGAGGATAGCAAAAAAAAAGTAAACTGTGACATATTATACCCAAAAATTCTTCATACAGTGGACTACCAGTAAAATTGATAAAAATTTGGAGCCAAAAATTATTCAGACACTTTGACCTGACCATGTTTTGCTTAAGTGTTATCTTACATAATTAAGGTGATTTTTTTCTGACACAGTTTAACTCTGAGATCTTGTCATATTTTATTACCATTTTTTTAAACTATATTGAATAAACTGTAATAATGAATGAAATGTTCAAGGTGTCTTAATCAATTTTGGTTTGACTGTGTATATATTGATTGATAGATAGAAGAAATTATATACATTTCTTATAACTATTTATTCTGTTTCTATCTTGTCTATAATGTGCTCTACTGCACTGTATTGTATATTGAAATGTATATTGTATTGCATATATTGAATTGCTAGATAGCAACAATTTAGCAAAACAAATTTTATAAAAGAAATTTTGGCCAATAAACTTCAATAGATACACTATATATTCAGCTGTAAAACCCTCATCAAACCCCTTACGCTGCAATAAAACTATAATTGGCAGAGTTTACAGCATATCATATACGATTGCGTAAGAAAGTGAATCTTTCTTGGTTGGATGAATTCACCTGCTGTATCACACAGACCTGATGACCTACAGTACTCACTCTGTTCACAGCTGCAGAATCAGGAGGACAATAAACAGATGATGCTGCATCTGTAGACTTGACTAATGTGTCTTCTCATAGGCAAAGAAACTACTGAAGACAGCAGATTCTTGATTAACTTTTTAAAATGTAATACACTTAAATCTATTTTAACAGACAAGGCAATTATAACTTTAAAAATAAACCATATTTAAATAAATAAATAATATTGCTTAAAGCAAATACTCTGTTTATGGTAAAACAAGATGACATGTTTTGTTTAAACAACCCATATTTGCTAAAAGCAGAAGCAATAATCCAATGAATGAGTATACTAATTACCTACTTGTTCAGATGGAAAACAGGATTTCAGCAATGTATACACTGAGTAATAAATATATGGTGAAAAAGAAATAACTGGTCATTAAGAATAAAACAAAAAGTAGAATGAGTTGCTCGTGCACATTGATAGCATGTTGTCCTCTCCTCGCGCGCTCCATAAAGCCCTTTTAATTACAGATGCCCCAAAATTACTGGCCACACAGTAACGTCCAGCAGATATTGACTATACTCACCCCCAATTTCTTACTCCGAATCCTCACGTAGCCCTGCTTCACTATATCGTTGAAGTTTGAAGCCATCCTAACAGCCTCTCTGTCCTCGTCCCCCGTCTCGGCTGCGAGTCCCCTCAGAAGTCAGTACGACATTCAGTCCTCAAACAACCTGCCTCAGTGCCGCCGCCGCCGCTGCTGCTGCTGCTGCTCGGGCAACCGGCTCGAGCGGCTCATTCCACACGAGAATAGGGAGACAGCGCGCGTCAGATGATTTAATTCAGTGAAGAGTGCAGCTTCCTGGAATGCACCATGAGAGGGCTGTCGGAGGGGTGGACGCAGTGAACTACTTACTTGCGTAAAATGGAATAAAGAAATTATTTATTTATTTAGTAGTATTAGGAGTTTGTTTTTTGGCAATATGTTAAATTTCATTTTCACACAGGCACAGGAAATTTTCTTTTGGTGTGGATATCAGAATTAACAGCTGTATACTATTACAAAAAAAAGTAGTGCTAAAAAAACAAAAAAACATTTAATTGATTATGATATTTATTGATTATGATATATATGCTTTATGATATTTCTGTAGGCCTCTAGTCTGTTACTCTGTTTCTCTCTTTTTTCGTAGAAAAAGAATAGACCTACAAATATATATATATATATATTTTTTTTTTCCTTTAGTGAATTTTACACCACATATTTTCATAAAAATAAAATCACAATGTATATATAGCCTATTTGTTTCTGTGTATTTAATTGTTAATCCTTGTGATTTTATTTTATTTTTATGTAAATATGTGATGTGTAAAGTTCACAAAGAAAATTTAAAAAGCAAAACAGTATAAGAAATTGTTTATTTATTAATTAAAGGTTTTTTATTCATTTATTTACAAATTAGTATTAGGATTTTTGGGGGAAATATGTAAAATTTCACTGTCACAGGAAATTTTTCTTTTAGATGTGGATTTTAGAAATTAACAGCTGTGTATTATAAAAAGTAATACACAAAAAAAGTTAAATTTGGCAACAATTTATTGATTATGATGATTATTATCAAGAATAGTCCTTTTAAAATGCTTTATGATATAGACTCCACAAAGCAAATTTAAAATGTTGATTGATTGATCCATCCATCCATCCATCCATCCATCCATCCATTATTTATTTACAAGAATGGTATCTTTGGGGAAGGAATTCTGTCTTGAAACTGTCACAATGCATAAATTATTAATTGTCCTAAAAACAGGGTGAAACATGAAATATGTTTTGTGATGTTGCATGCTATTATTAGCATTTAGTAAAACACACATGAAGTAATCTGACAAGCTAAGACATAAAAAAGTCCTGCTGCTGATTTACATCTAACTAACTACATGTGCTATGTGAGGGATATCTTTTAACTATGAATTTTGAGACTTCATTTTCATTCATTAGCAAATTTCATTTCCATATGAGAATTATCCTTCTACAATAAAAGGGTGGTGATAACTAGTGGATGGGAGATTTGTTTTGTTGATTGGATCCTTGGGATTAAAAGATCAAAGCAGATCAAAAGCAAATGAAAAAAAAAAAAAGAAAGAAAAAAAAAAAAAAAAAGAAAAGACATGGATGGGATGTTAAATTCATATATTAGAGCATGCTGCAGCTCCACTGACACAAATGCTGAAAATGCCTGCAAAAGCCTCCTCCTTTAATCCTACTTTATGAGATACCCTTTTGCCTGTGGAAGAATGCCAAAACCAATTTGATACAGCTGATGACACAGTTACATGTGTGAGAGGGTTTTCTGCATCTCTCGTGACAATGAAAGATGTAATGTATTGCTCACATTACTAAAGTCATATATGGTATAATGGATCAGGCATACAATCCACATGGGTGATATAATTTGATATTTTCAGTAAAGTACAAATATAAGTATTTATTAGTTTGTCTCTCTGTCTATATTACCGTCTTTTCATACATCCATTCCACCACCACAGGAGTAGAAAAGAAGTGTAATGGGGCTATTTTAAGAGATAGCACGTTGGATCTAGATGCAGTTTAAGAGTTTATTTAAACAAAACAACAGTAAATCCAGGTAGAGAACACAAGAGACCAGGCAACGAACAAGTTAATCCATAACAGGAAACAACAAAAACTAAAACAAATGCATACACTACATCCAAAAAGAACAACACCAGACCAAGAACCTGAGAAACACTGGGGTATATATACACAAGGGGTGATTGGCAAACAAGAAACACCTGGGAGCAGTCAGAGAACTAATCAACAAGAAAAACTATAAAAGACTACAAGACATGGCACTAGGACAGGAAATACAACAAAAGTCCACAAGACGGGGAACACAGGCTGGGATCATGACAAAAAGAAGGTCATTGGGAACTATAGTTAATTTGAGAGCTGTCATTTTTGTCATTTTGTTCTGAGGCACAATATTATACCACTGTTTCTCAAATATTTTTTAATTTCTCTTGGCCCTGAAAATTACATTAAATACATTACATTAAAAAATGAAAGACAAACAAACATATCTAGAGAATATGCTGCAAATGTCTGTTACTCAATGGCAACACATTTTATGAGACAATGAGTGAAACAAAAGTTGTCCAATGACATGACCCTCATTTTTGAACTATTAAATTATAAAACATTGTTTTTTATTTAAATCATTAATCACTCATAAAACATTAAACATTTCATGCATATACAATGACTTGAAAACACCTCTTGAAGAACATGTTTAACCTTTCAAATTAACGTCATTTTGACATTTTTGAGGTCAGCAATGTTAAGGTGGTGTAATATTACCTTAAATTATTTAAAATATTATTTAAAATAATGATTAAGATGTGTACACTGACATGGATCCAACATGTAAGCATGTTAGTACTTTCTATTTGATTGTTACAACATCTGGCATTTTTTAGATTTCAAAAAACATTACATATAAAATCTGCCAAATGCATGTGAAACAATCTAAACTCACCAAGCTTTAATTCTTTGTGGCATAGAGTCAACCAGGTGCTGGAAACATTCTTCAGATATTTTGGTCCGTATTGACATGATAGCATCACATAGTTGCTGCAGATTTGTCGGCTACACATCCATGATACGAATTTCCCATTCCATTACATCCCAAAGGTACTCTACTGGATTGAGATCTGGTGACTGTGGAGGCCACTTGAGTATAGTGAACTCATTGTCATGTTCAAGAACCCAGTTTGAGATGATTTTAGTTTTGTGACATGGTGTGTTATCCTGCTGGAAGTAGCCATCAGAAGATATGTAAACTGTGGTCATAAAAGGATGGACATTGTCAGCAACAAAACTCAGGTAGGCTGTTGCATTTAAATAATGCTCAGTTGGTACTAAGGGGCCCAAAGTGCACCATGAAAATATCTCCCACACCATTACACCACCAGCAGCCTGAACCATTGATACAAGGCAGGATGGATCCATGCTTTCATGATGTTTATGTCAAATTCTGACCATACCATCTGAATGTCGCTGCAGGAATCAAGACTCATCAGACCAGGCAACATTTTTCCAATCTTCTCTTGTCCAATTTTGGTGAGCCAGTGTGAATTGCAGCCTCAGTTTTCTGTTCTGGCACCCAGTGTGGTCTTCTGCTGCTGTAGCCCATCTGCTTCAAGGTTTGACGTGTTGTGTGTTCAGAGATGAACTGAACTGCATACCTTGGTTCTAACAAGTGTTTATTTGAGTTACTGTTGCCTTTTTGTCAGCTCGAACCAGTCTGGACATTCCCCTCTGACCTCTGGCATCAACCAGGCATTTTCACCCACAGATCTGCGCTCACTGGATGTTTTCTCTTTTCGGACAACTCTCTGTAAATTCTCACCAACTCTGGACCTCGAGATCCACTTTCCTGCAGAGTTTAGCTCCAACCCTAATCAAACACACCTGAACAAGCTAATCAAGGTCTTCAGGATTACTACAAAGTTGTAGGTAAGCGTGTTTAATCCAGGTTGGAGCTAATCTCTGCAGGAAAGTGGATTTCGAGGTCCAGGGTTGAGGACCCCTGCTATAGGTTGTGCGGGAAAATCCCAGTAGATCAGCAGTTTCTGAAATACTCAGACCAGTTCCTCTGGCACCAACAACCATGCCACATTCAAAGTCAGTTAAATCACCTTTCTTCCCCATTCTGATGCTCAGTTTGAACTTCAGCAGATTGTCTTGACCATGTCTACATGCCTAAATGCATTGAGTTGCTGCCATGTGATTGGATATTTGCGTTAACGAGCAGTTGAACAGGTATACCTAATAAAGTGTATTGCGAGTGTATTATATTGGCAGAATAAAGCAATGATACCTTGACTTCTACAAAACTTCAGGTTATTCATTATGTGTTAAGAAAGCAGATAATTTTGCATTCAAGTCTCACAACCAACATTTCATCTTTTTTTTTTTTTTAAACAGACATGCAACCCTCAGATGAAGTACCTTTCACAGCAACTTTATTTGCAAGCACTCCACTTACTGTAATGCATAAAAAATGAAATCTTCACTGTCCACCCAGAGGAGTCTGGTGTCATAGTTATGATTTATTCATAACTGTTAAATAGGAAATGGTTAGAAGGCTTCTTTGACCTTCACTTTTGAGGTAACATACTTTAGCAGCCCAGCTGACTTTGAAGTAATTTACCCCTGCTGATGACATAGGTAACTCACCAATAAATGAAAGCTCTACAAAAAAGTAACCCTCGATGTACAACGAGTCTGAAAGCTGTCACTAAAGGTGACAGTAAAGGCTTCATTTGAAGATGGAACGAAGCCTTCCACTGGAATAAACATCACACATTTCATTGTGCAGTGTGTGAAGTGTGAACTCCAAACTATTAATCACAGGCTGGCTGTGCTATATTGAGATTTATTGTCAAAAAATGTGTGCCTTGTCACACTTCTAACTGTCACACTCATTCACACATGCACACAAATACACACCGTGCATGTGAAATGTCACACTCTCACTGCCACTGCATGTTTGATCATGCTCGATAACTCAGCTGAAAGCAAATTCTAAACAGATGACTATTTTCATTCAACATCTAGTATTTTTTTTTCTTTGTTATTAAACGATTTTTTGCTGTATAGCAAAGCCATTAAAGTCACTACGAATTCAATTCTTGTTTTTAAAGGGGTCATGAACTGCATTGTTTTATTATTTTATGTTTCCTGTGGTGCACGTTAGTATGCTTTTCACACCAAAAATTGTCATAATTTAGAAATAAAAGGCATTTTTCCTACCCTGATTTTAGCCCTCTTTTTGTATGCTCTGTTTGAAGGGGCATGTCTACTGAGAGACTTCAGTGTAAACGCCCACTGCTGTGATTGGCTAACATCTTTGCCTATAAAATAGCTAAGTATTACTCTCTCGAAAAACTTTTAGCACATTTTTACTATTACAGCTCTCAAGGTTAACTAATCATGAAAAGTGTTGATTATAGCATTACATTTAGCATTACATCTATGGCATTATATTTAGGCTGTGGCATGAAAGGTTGCAGTGATGAACATGTAGCCGATCACAGACATGTTGTTGATCGCATGAAACCAGTGATCTCGTTATTGCAACTCAATATCTGCACACTAACGAATGCTTTCATCTTAACTAACAGTGCAAATGCGATGTAACTAAGATATTCGTTGAATAAAAGTTTTGCAGCGAGTCCAGAACTCAGTCACTAATAAACTTGTGCTATTTGATTAACAGCTATAACGACTGTAAAAAGAACGTTCTTTGATCGCTTTCTATATATAATCACCGTTTGAATAACAGATTATTTTCATCCTACTAAGAGAAACAACATGAAGGTTGGCTGTTTAGTCACTGGTTTGATTTACTGACACATAGACAAAGAACATCTGACCGTACATGAATCATTTCATATCAGATCAGGCATTAGAATTAGCACAGTTACTTACATGTTGTTGCATTACTGTCAAGTCCATATCGTAAAAGTCTGTTTGCAAAGCCTGCACTGAAATGCGATTAATTTACCAAATAATCCACAGTGAAATGTACCGAAGACAAATAAATAATGCTCAACTGAGACATTCATATTGTTGAAAATAAATAACCATATTCCTAGCATTAGGATCCTTTGAAAGGTAATGTTATTTTTAGTCCTGTATCGCTCTTCTCTCCTCATCATCTCACTAACACTCCAGTGGGTGGGGCTAATGTTTCAATGATGAAGTAGGCATTTATTTTCTTTTGCGGAGGCGGCGTTTTACCCATCTATAGATAGGCACATTCCAGGACGAGTCGTTCGCTGGGCCTGGTGTCAATAAGCTGTTACTGGACTAAACTTCTGAAACTTACAGGATGTATTCTTATAGTACAATGAATATATCAAAAGCTCAAGTAAAAGTTGATTTCTTAATTCATGACCCCTTTAATTGAGTATTGTAGTATTATAATTGATTTTATCCATGCACGTCATTATTTTTATTTTTTTTAATTCATGAGCATTATTATCTTTAATTAAAACAACTTCCCCTTTCTCTTGTAGAGTCATCTCTTTTCTTCTCTGATGACAAAAATCCAATCACTTCCTAATGGACAAAATCAAGTCCTGCTCTACATTTTTTCTTGCCCGAGAAGCCGTTTCACTCGGATATATGTCACAATAGAGAAGAAAAGACTATCGCAACTTCCGTTTCATGCCGACTTTAAAGATTACTCTTTAATATGAGCTTTGGCAATAAATTAAATACCAGCAGCTTTCTATTAACATCTACATTAGATGGTGAAACATTCTTAAATTAAATTATCCTAAAAAAAAACTATTTAATTTGCCTGTGATCTAGAAACATGACTGAGATGACAAACACCTGCACTGTCAGCTGTCACAGCTGCTATTGTCCATTAGATGGCAATGTTACATTTGATGCATGTGGTAGGAAACCTAGTACATGCCAGTACTTGTCACGTGGTCATTTAGCTGAGCTCCTGCAATATTTCAGCCCTTTATACCCAAGTAAATTTCATAGGCTATATTTTGGACGCTTACTACATGATTAAGTCTCTTAGAAAGAAAGAAAGAAAGAAAGAAAGAAAGAAAGAAAGAAAGAAAGAAAAAGATGTTGGCTACCACACAGGGTTATTATAGTTAATTAAAACTAAAACCATAATACACACACACACACACACACACATATATATACATATATATATTCATTACATAAAATTAAATAAATATTAACTGAAATAATATAAAATATAAACTTATTTTATTTCAGTTAGTTGCCAAAGCAACATTTCTCATTCTCTCTTCACTTTGTTTAACTTGATGTACTAAAATAACTAAAACTAAAACTGAAAAAGACATTTAAAAACAATAACAAAAAATTACAAAAACACAACAAAATTACTAAAACTAACATAAAAATGAAAAATGTGAATTCAAAACATTCAAAAACAATAGTATCTCAATAATACTATGATATTAGGTTTGTTTGAAATAATTTAAAGGGGTAGTTGATTATGATTTCACTTTTTTAACTTTAGATAGTGTGTAATGTTACTGTTTGAGCATAAACAACATCTGCAAATTTACGACGCTCAAAGTTTAATGCAAAGGGAGATATTTTCTTTTAAAAAATTCTCTGTTTAAGGACTATAACAAATGGCTGGTAGAGACTACAACGAGCTTCTTCCTGGGTTAGTGACATCACTTACCCTAAAATTTACACAAACCTTGCCCAAACGGGGTGAGGCCATGTTGGGCTGCTTTAGAGAAGAGCATGAGTTGTTGTAGTAGTGTGTTGTTGCCATGCCATCGTTTTATCCTGGACTGCTTCACAAACAAGGGTCAATTCAATGCTGGATTTGCACAAAAGATTAACATGACGGCACATGCTAGTCGGCGATTTGAATCAACTCCACAGCAACTACATAAATTTATCCACTAACCGTTCAGAAACGTCCAGTTGCATTCTATAAGTTGTAACTTCTTCCTGAATCTCTCCATCAGTGTCCGACTCAGGTTTGAACAATGTAAGGCTGAACACCGTTACTGACAACCCTCATTTTGGCTGTGTGAGATTCTCCAGCTTTGTTGTTGTTGAGCAACCGAAGCACGAGCTGTTAAAGCTCCGCCCTCTTCTGGAAAGCGGCAGCTCATTTGCATTTAAATGGACACACAAAAACAGCATGTTTTTTCTAACACCCAAATAGGGGCAAATTTGCTATAATAAATGATCTGTGGGGTATTTTGAGCTGAAACTTCACAGACACATTCTGGGGACCCATGAGACTTATATTACATCCTAAAAGGGGCATTATAGGACCCCTTTAATCTCAATATAAATATAGAGCCAGTATAAATCTGAGAGTAAATGTATAAAACTACTAAAATATATTCATCCAAGTTATGTTCATGTAACAATGAGTTACATGTTCATATAACATACACTAATACTTAGTGCAATTTGCCATAGGTGCGTACTGCGTACATGCACTTAAATTTGTGTTAACCCTCTTTCTAATTGTTGATGAATCCAGATGATTAGGGATTGCACATCCACAGCTAGTAATTTGCATAAAACAACGTCAACCTTTGCATGTCAACCTTATGATGAATCAGGATTCTATGTGAAAACGTTTGTATGCAGATTTTACACAAAAATACAGTACGTGCATATGCACAGTTAGTAGATGAAATCCAACATCTGTTCCATTTGCACAGTAATGTTTGACCTTGAAATACAAACCCAAACTAGACAACACTGGAGCAGTGAAACTGAGTACAGATAGAGTGTTCAGAGAGTGCCATGTCATTTCAATAAAACAACCCCCTCCAGAGACACAATTTGTTTGCTTTTTTGGAATCATAAATATTTATATGCAATTAACAGTGCTCTGCCTAATGAATTGTTTGAAGACTGGAAACAATTATGAATTAAAACAGTAAGGCTTCAAAATTGGTCATCAAAATAAGTCATGCAAGAATATACCATCAGGGTATTAATGCTGCAATGCCTGTGCTAATTATAGAAAACTGCTTACCGGCATCCTCTATCACACACAAGTTCTGCTGTTCTCAGTTTGGATGTCTGACGTCATCACAGGCAAATGTTTTGCAGGTGGTGTGATGTGGATAACTGCTAAATATCAGTGGTTCTCGTAATCGTTTCTCTGCTGTCCTTGATGATGCTGGGCTGTTTTGTTCTGCTGGGCCTGTGGAGAGTTTGGTCCTCATGGGCCTCAGACAAGAATCAAGAATTCATCAATTGTCGGCATACTCTACTCCCCTCAAATTCAACAAACAATCATGCCAAGGACAGGGCACTTATGACGTCAATTCTTTCATATATTTGATCAGTTATTCTCTCAATGGCTTGTTGGTGCATTCTCAATACATGGGGAACAAAATGGATAAATTTATGACTTATATAACTTGGCTTGGTTGATTATTTTGTCTTCTCAGATCTTCATTTTGTTTAAACCAGAATATGTCGACTTTAGTTTGTACACCCAGAGTTTAAAATGATGTGTTGAAAATAACTAAACTGAGACTAATATAATAAATAGCTGTGTTTTATTCACGATAAAACAGGCTATGACCGCTTCACCCAACGGTTCTGTGTTTCACTACACAACACTCTTAGCAACATAAACTGTTTGTTTTTAATTGATATTGTTCATTGAAGCTCACTGTGTTATGTAGAAGAGTATTGTGAGAAAGAGATGGAGTGAGTGAGTTTATTACCTGCATTCAGATTTAACATTTTCCTTTAGGTCATTCCTATGTTCATAATAAAAAAATCTGTTTAAATGTCGGATGTATTATCTTG
Source organism: Elopichthys bambusa (assembly GCA_037101425.1). NCBI lineage: Eukaryota > Metazoa > Chordata > Actinopteri > Cypriniformes > Xenocyprididae > Elopichthys > Elopichthys bambusa. The sequence goes on along the minus strand of CM074453.1, from coordinate 12,315,531 downwards.
TCCTTTTAACATTTAAGAAGTTTTCCCGTGACTGACGGTGCTAGTCAAAGCATTTGTCAGTTGCGTCTTGTTCCGTGTTCACAACAATTCAGTCTTTTCAGTGTTAAAGTCTTCACTACTGACTGACACACTCATAAAGACAATCTTTGCTGCCATCTAATGGCGTTAGAATGTAACTTCTGTTAACGGTCAGGGACTATTTTTTCCGGCGGAAGGAAGGCTTTTAGTGAAACTTTACTTCATGAAAGTTGCATTAATACATATTTTTGGCTTTAATATTTGTATTGTGTGCTAACCGTTTTATAAAAGCAATAAGGTACTCAAGGCTAGTGCTGTATCATGAATAAGTCATGGCTGAAGGGGATGCAGGCACTCCACTTCGCAGTATGGTCAAAAATTATGTCTGCACAATGTGGCATGTTTAATTGCCTTATCACAGATAAAATAATTGACTCCCAGAGCATGGCCGAACATCGCCATCACGTTGCGGAGGTCCTGCAACGCCTGAGAGAGTTTCAACTATTCCTCAAAGCCGAGAAGTGTACCTTCCATCAACCCTCAGTGCAGTTCCTTGGATACAACATCAGCAGCAGTGGCATCCAAATGGACGAGGGGAAGGTAGCAGCCATTAAGAACTGGCTCACTCCATCCACAATCGAAGAGCTCCAGCGATTCCTCGGGTTTGCAAATTTCTATAGAAGATTTATCCAGAATTACAGTTCCATTGCATACCCTCTGACAAGCCTTCTCCGCAGCAAGCCCAAGTCTTTGTCAACCACCCTGTTACGGTACTCACTGACCACAAGAACTTAGAGTACTTACGGGACGCTAAGAGACTAAACCCTTGCCAAGCTCACTGGGCGCTGTTTTTCACACATTTCCACTTCAATATTTCCTATCGTCCTGGCCCAAAGGATGTGAAAGCAGACGCTTTATCCCGTCTCTACACCTTAGAGGAGACCAGCGAAGAACCTGAGCCTATTCTCCCGGAGAACATCATTGTAAGTCCTATCCAGTGGTCTCAGACCTCCGTGCCCTCATCCAATGCCTCTACCAATGCTCCGCTGGGCTGCCCTCCTGGTTTGCAGCACACTCCACTCATCCACTCGTCACACGCATCTCTGGGAACTGGCCACCCAGGGGCAATGAAACCCTCTCGCTGCTTAAAGAATGTTTCTGGTGGCCCAACATGGCCAGGGATGTGAGAAGGTACGTACATGGATGTCAGGAATGCGCCAGCTCCAAGAGCCCTCGTCACCTTCCATCTGGCAAGCTCCTTCCTCTGCCTGTTACCAACAGACCCTGGTAACACCTAGGGGTGGACTTTATCACCGACCTACCTGCCTCTGACAACAATACTTGCATTCTGGTGGTGACCGTAAGCCTATCGTCTGGTTACCACCCGCAGTCGAACGGACAGATGGAGAGGAAGATTCAAGAGATTGGGCGCTTCCTACGTACCTTCTGCCACAGCCACCAGAACTCTTGGAACCAGTTCCTGGGTTGGGCCGAGTACGCCCAAAACTCCCTCCACCAACCGACTACTGGACTCCCTTCCAGTGCGTACTCGGCTACCAAACCCCTCTCTTTCCTTGGTCTGGGGAGCCATCGGATGTGCCAGCCATCGACTACTGGTTCCGAGAGAGCGAGAGGGTCTGGGACGCAGCCCACCATCAGCTACAGAGAGCCTTGCGCAGATGCGAATGACAGCCGACCTGAGACGCTCTGCTGCTCTAGTCTACCAACCTGGTCAAAAGGTCTGGCTGTCAACCCGGGACATCGGGATGCGTCTGCCCTGCAAGAAGCTCAGTCCCAGGTTCATTGGCCCCTTCTCCATCGTCAAGCAGATCAACCCGGTCACTTATCAGCTCCAGCTACCACCACAATACAAGTTTCACCCCACTTTTCATGTTTCACTCCTCAAACCTCACCATCCCTCTGTTTCTGTTTCCACAGAGCCTGGCGCGACAGAAGAACCCCCCCCCCCTCTCATTCTGGAGGACGGCGCGGCTTACCAGGTCAGTGAAATCCTGGACTCCCGGCGCCGTGGTGGTCTTCTAGAATATCAGGTAGACTGGGAGGGCTACGGTCCCGAAGAGAGCTCATGGGTACCTAGAAACGACATCCTTGATCCTTCTCTGCTCGACACCTTCCACACCACTCACCCAGATCGACCTGCTCCCCGTGGAAGAGGACGACCACCACAATGTCGGGGTTCTCGGCCCTCTGGAGCGGGCCGTGGAGGGGGAGGTACTGTCACAGACACACCAGGCTCTTCCATCAGCCAATCACTGCGCACTCCCTCACCTGAGTACTGAGCACACACACCTGATCCCCATCAGCACCTCATCACCATGGACCATAAAGCCAGCACTCACCTTCTGCCTGTTGTCTCATTCATACGAAGGACTCTTCTAGTCGATCTCCAAATCCTCTAGAAATACCCACCAGTTCTACTCCAGTGTGTTTCCCAGTGTCTCCATCGTCCGTGTGTTAGTGTGTTCACCTTCCGTCATCTCCAGTCTTCCACTCCGCTCCACTCCGCTTCCATTCCTTGCCTCTGCAAGCAAAAGGACAGTATCAGTTTGTTATTCATTCACATCTCAGTCAACGTCTACTTACCTCTTCTTCTGTGTGTTACCTGTTATATCTCAATAAACGTATAATCTACTTGCCATCTGTGTCTCCCACCATTCTGTCCGTAACAACTGTAAAATTCTCCTTTTTGTAATACATACTGATTTTGGTTACAATAGCAAGATAATTTAATGAAAAGAATGCTAAACACATGTAGGCCTACAATTTATTATTAATTCAGTGTATATCGAGGTCTGTGTTTGGATTACCTGCCCTTACAGACGAGCTGCGGCTGGACTTAAAATTTTTTGGAATATAATACACAAGTTATTTTGCATTCTTTTTGAATACTTCAGTTTTCATTCATTGTAATTTCTCTGTTTCACAGAGAAACGTAGATTTAAAAGGACATAATGGTGAGATGATGACATGATTTTAATTTATGAACATGAATTATTCCTTTAATGTTTTGAATATTTTTGAACACATTTAATTATATAGAAATTATGAGTTTAAAGAGTTAGTTCACACAAAAATGATAATTCATTAATTACTCACCCTCATGTCGTTCCACACCCATAAGTCCTTCTTTTATCTTCAGAACACAATTCTGTCAGAACCACTCTCATCAAATATTATTGATAATGCATAGAGTATTGGTGGTATGATTCTGCTCTGGGCCAGAACTTCCTGCGCATCCATGCAGCCTAGCATGGATAAGAGCAGGGAGAGCAGCAATAACCCCCTTAGGGTAAACAGAACAGAACCAACATATGCAGATATAATTAATGTCAATAATTTAACATGTACACATTTTTCAAGAATTAGTTTGATTCAGGGGAATCATAAGGCCTAATCCTGGCTAACAGGAGGAGGAGCTGGGGATGGAGGAGGGTAATTAGCTCCTGAGAAACACGGTAGCTACTGATAATACTGAGGAGCTTATATATGGATGCTATGATAGGCATCATATTCCTATAGGTAGACGTGAGTCACCTTGGAGTCAGCTGATGCGAGCTTGACTGACGTGACCTGCCCAAACTGACGCTAACGCTGGATATTAAGATATACTTGATCAAATCTGATGGCTCAGTGAGGCCTCTATAGACAGCAAGATAATTAACACTTTCAGATGCCCAGAAAGCTACTAAAGACATTTAAAACATGTGACTACAGTGGTTCAACCTTAATGTTATGAAGCGACAAGAATAATTTTTGTGCGACAAAAAAACAAAATAATGTTTTATTTTGACAACCCTTTATTCAACAATATCCAGTGATGGGCGATTTCAAAACACTACTTCATGAAGCTTCAAAGCTTTACAAATCTTTTGTTTCAAATCAGTGGTTCTAAGCATGTATCAAACTGCCAAAGTCATGTGATTTCAGTAAACGTGGCTTCGTTACGTCATAAGTGTTTAAAAACGAAAATTTAGAAATTTCAATGGTTTGCGTGACTTTGGCAGTTTGATAACAGGCTTGTTTGAGATGCATCCGCGCTGCGCAGAGTGATTCAAAAGCATAAGGAGTCGTAGCTCTCCAAACGCTCTCACAGTACTCTGATGTCATATGCCGATCGGCCTGCGCAGTGCCGATGCATCTCGAACAAGCCTACATGCTCCAAACCACTGATTCGAAACAAAAGACTTGTAAAGCTTCGAAGCTTAATGAAGCAGTGTTTTGAAATCGCCCATCACTAGATATTTTTGTATAAAGTCGTTATTTTGTTTTTTTGGCTCACAAAAAGTATTCTCGTCACTTCATAACATTAATTTTGAACCATTGTAGTCACATGAACTGTTTTAATCATACCTTTAGTACCTTTCTGGGCATTTGAAAGTGTTAATTATCTTGCTGTCAATGGAGGCCTCACTGAGCCATTGGATTTTATCAAAAATATCTTAATTTGTGTTCCAAAGATGAATGAAGGTCCTACAGGTGTGGAATGACATGAGGTTGAGTAATAAATGACAGAATTCTCATTTTTGGGTGAACTAACCCTTTAAGGCTATAATGATACACATAGGACCTATTTTGGTATGGCTTTTATGTGCCTTAAAAGAATCAAGAGTTTTCAGTCCTTAAAGTGGTGGTTTTAAAGTGAAAATGAATTATATAGTCAAATAGTATTTGGTAACATTGTTCTAAATATTATTTAAGTTAATTTGATTTACTGTTGTAATTTATTAATCGTTTTCGTGCATGCAACAAGTGATTGTAAGACTCAGTTAAATACTGATTATCTGGTATTGTTTATTGCTATATTAGTTAATCAACTGGAGGGGAAATTAATTGATTAACAAGCAACTGTTGCTGACTTCAGACCAGATTTCATTACACAAGCTGTCACTGCAAGTGAGCTGTTTAGAATCATTCATTTGATCAGCTGGAAAGTAGGGCCAGTGAGGGGGTAGAGGCGTGTATTTTGGCTCACACTATATTCACAGAAGTTTATCAGCTCACTCATTTAATCCGACAGGTTTAATATAAAACAGGTGAAGTTTGTGGAGCTCTGAATCTTGGCTGGTTTTGGCAGAAACATGTGTGGCCGCTGCTGCCATTTCATTAAGACAAAGCGACTCTTTTACCTCCCCATGGGTACTGACAACGGCTCATGTGTGGACATGGAAAAAGAAGCGAAATGAAATCCATTTTATAAACAGAGAAAGGTCAGTGGTGACGTGGATGAGTAGGACAACCCCTAGTGCTCACCACAGTTTGTAACCTTAACTGCGTCCTGTATGTTGCTGTAACGGATGTGAACCATATAAACCGACCATTATATATATATATATATATATATATATATATACACAGTGGGGGAAATAAGTATTAAACACGTCAACATTTTTTTTTAATTAAACAGTTCCAATGCAACAATTCACATGAAATTTTGAGCACCTGAGTTCCTGTAAGCACCAATGGAGCCATTTTCCACAACTGAAGAGAACCTCATTTCCACCATCAACAGGCCATGCAAAGGAGTTCCTTGCAAGATTTCTGATCAGGAAGTCAGAAGAGTACCCCAAGAGCCAAGGACCACTCGGAAAGAGGCCCAGAAAGACTTGCAGCAGCAGGTACAGTTGTCACAGAGAAAACGGCAAAGCTTTAGATTACAGCCCGGAAAGTACTGCGTAATTACAACGAATTTCCAGTGTATTACAGCTTGCGATAATTATAGTGTACCTATAAAGTAAGTACGTGTAAGTATAGGGGAACAATATGTAAAGTCTTGGGAATAAAGGGGTAATAACCAGGAAAAAAAAAAAAAAAAAAAAATTATTTATACTGTAAGTTATACTATTATGATAGACAACAATCTTACGTTTAGGAGCAATTTAGCGAGAAAGTGCACTGATTAAGTTGTTTCAAGGCAAGTAGAAAGAACTACTGCAATCTTTTTTAATACATGGGGAAATATACTTTTGTTTCATGTAGTTACAGGGTAAGTATGACATTGCGGCCGTAAATTAAAGTGGTGCTTGTTACACTCTTGTTTCATGTAGTTACAGGGTAAGTAATTAAAAAAACAAAACAATTTGTTATCACTTGGAAACCTTTATTTGAAAAACAACTTATTTCAAAACAGATTTAAAGTTACAATACTTCTTATTCGTTTCTCTTGCTTGGCTTCCTCCTACTCTTGTTCCTCTTCTTCTTTTTCTTTCTTTCCACTGATAAATCTTAAGAGGGAATCCCATGTCATTTGCTATTCTGTATTAAAAGAAAATACAGTACACCCGGAAATATGCTCACCATTTGCTCATCTTTTACCCTCATGCCATCTGAGATGTATACGACTTTCCTTCTTAAGATGAACACAAACAAAGGTTTTTAGAAAAATAAATCATATCTGGGAACGCTTTATAATGCAAGCTCATGTGTTCCTAAAAGTCGAAACATCAAACAGCACATACAGCAATAACTACAGTAATCCATACGACCCCAATGGATGAATCAATGTCTTCTGAAGTGAAACGATACATATTTGTAAGGAAAATACCAAATATTTTACAATATATATATATAACTTATATATTTACTTATATATACTTATATATATATTTAGTTATATATATATATAACTTATATATAACTTAGACTTATATATATATATATTTATTTATTTATTTTATTAACAAAATACACAGAATAACAGATAATGATAATGAGAAACAAACGAGACAGAATAACAGAGACGGCAGTTCTCATGCGAGTTTCACATGAATCTCCCGCGAGAACGTCATGAAAGCTTCACGTTGCTCATTACAATATGCTTCGTCGAACGCAAAGTCGACTCTCATGCAGGCGCTGGTGACAGTTGTTCGGAAGCGAAAAGATGAATAGCCTAAACCATGAGAACATTTCTGGGTGTACTATATTTTCTTTTAATACAGAATAGCAATGGGAGATTAGCAAATTAAGATTCATCAGTTGAGGGAGAAGCCAAGCAAGAGAAACAACAACAACAACAACAACCAAAAAAAGGACAAAACGTGTTACTTTCTGTCAGGACTTTAGAATTTGAAATGAAAAGTTGATTAAAAAAAAAAAAAGAATAAATGAATAATAAGTGTTGTAGACCTGTTTTTAATTAAGTTGTTTTTCAAATAAATGTTTCGGAGTTAGTGATATCAGATTGTTTGCTTTTTTTTTTTCTTTTTTTTTATTACTTACCCTGTAACTACATGAAACAAAAGTATATTTCCCCATGTATTAAAAAAGATTGCAGTAGTTCTTTCTACTTGCCTTGAAACAACTTAATCAGTGCACTTTCTCGCTAAATTGCTCCCAAACGTAAGATTGTTGTCTATCATAATAGTATAAATTACAGTATAAATAGTTAGTTATTTTCCTGGTTGTTCCCCCTTTATTCCCAAGACTTTACATATTGTTCCCCTATACTTACACGTACTTACTTCATAGGTACACTATAATTATCGAAAGTTACGCTCTAAATTCATTGTAATTATGCAGTACTTTCCAGGCTGTAATCTAAAGTGTTACCGAGAAAACAATAGGAAATACACTCCACTGCCACAGCCTCCATGTACGCTCACCACAGAAAGCTTCATTGTTGAAAAAAAAAGGCATGTTGAAGCTCATTTGAAGTTTTTTCATTTGGAAAGGTCTAAATTACTGGGAGAATTTAGTCTAAGACAAAATTTGCATATGACCCTTACCATACGAACAGTAATGTTTGGAGGTGGAAGCATCATGGTATGGGGCTGCTTCTCTTCTCATAGAATTACTCACAGAATTAATATTATTAAAGGGAAGATGAATGGAGCCATGTACTGGGAAATTCTTGAGATGAATTTGTTGCCATCCACCAGGATAATGAGGATGAGACATTGGTGGACCTTCCAATCAGGACAACAATTCAAAACACAGTGCAAAGGTGAGTTTAAATTGGTTTTAGAAAAAAATAAATAAATAAAGTTGTTAGAATGTCCCAGTAAATCACCAAACATAAACCCAGCAGAGCATTTGTGGAAGGAACTGAAGATCAAAATTCATAAGAGAGACCACCAGAATAAGACTTTTCCAATAACTATTAAAGTTTCTTAAGTTAATATTGATGTCTGACCAAAATTTCATGTGGACTGCTGCATTTGAACTGTTTAATTAAAAAAATTTTGACATGTTGAATACTTATTTTCCCCACTGTATGTGTGTATATATACAGTGGGTACGGAAAGTATTCAGACCCTCTTAAATTTTTCACTCTTTGTTATATTGCAGCCATTTGCTAAAATCATTTAAGTTCATTTTTTTCCCTCATTAATGTACACACAGCACCCCATATTGACAGAAAAACACAGAATTGTTGACATTATGGCAGATTTATTAAAAAAGAAAAACTGAAATATCACATGGTCCTAAGTATTCAGACCCTTTGCTCAGTATTTAGTAGAAGCACCCTTTTGATCTAATACAGCCATGAGTCTTTTTGGGAAAGATGCAACAAGTTTTTCACACCTGGATTTGGGGATCCTCTGCCATTCCTCTTTGCAGATCCTCCTGTTCTGTCAGGTTGGATGGTAAACGTTGGTGGACAGCCATTTTTAGGTCTCTCCAGAGATGCTCAATTGGGTTTAAGTCAGGGCTCTGGCTGGACCATTAAAGAACAGTCACGGAGTTGTTGTGAAGCCACTCCTTCCGTTATTTTAGCTGTGTACTTAGGGTCATTGTCTTGTTCGAAGGTAAACCTTCGGCCCAGTCCGAGGTCCTGAGCACTCTGGAGAAGGTTTTCGTCCAGGATATCCCTGTACTTGGCTGCATTCATTTTTCCCTCGATTGCAACCAGTCGTCCTGTCCCTGCAGCTGAAAAACACACCCACAGCATGATGCTGCCACCACCATGCTTCACTGTTGGGACTGTATTGGACAGGTGATGAGCAGTGCCTGGTTTTCTCCACACATACCGCTTAGAATTAAAGCCAAAAAGTTCTATCTTGGTCTCATCAGACTAGAGAATCTTATTTCTCACCATCTTGGTGTTACATTCACATGGACTTTCTGTTTGTGTTTTCATCTGTCACGTGTTCCTTTGTTCTAGTTTCCCGCCACAATCTGTCACCATGGACTGGCATCACTGTTGAGGTTGCCGCCAGCCCCACTCCCCAGCCAGTGCCCAGCCAGAACCACCCAGACAGCAGGATATTCGACCTGAGCCCACCACAGGTAGTACGACGGAGACCACCGTGATTGAGCCGCCCACGCCCACAAGAGCGATCGGGGGTCACATCGCCACGGAGCCCGAGCAGCGTGTACCTGACCAGGTGTGTGAGCCGGCCGAGTCTTCCATCGCCGAGGGAGTGTTGGTGGACCTCGAGGGTCCGGAAATGAGCCCCGCCCACCCCCCGCTACTGAGAGTGAGTTCGCTGAAACACTGCTGGACTTAAGGTGTGGAGAGGAAACCTGTCCTGCCCCTGTACTGTCTTCATTCCAGCTGGTCCCGTCCAGCATTCCTCTCCCACCATTTCACCAACATTCCTGTGACTCTCCACTGATCTTAGATGTTTGCATGGAACTTCAGCCTGTTTCCCAGTCCACAGCCATCTGTGCCACCCAGTCATCTCCGTCTCCCTCCAGTCCCTCGATACCACCTCCTCTCAGTAGCGTGGCACCATCTCGGGCCTGTCGGGATCCGCCTCTTCCTGGGCACGAGGAGCCCGAAGCTCCGCCTCCAGCTTCGGATGGTCTCGAGCTGCCTCCTTCCATCGCTCTGACTCCTGCGCCTGCGCTCCTCCCACCCTCGACCTCTGAGTTGACCATCGGCCTTCTGACCACGCCGGACTCCCTCGGCACGTCGGCTCCACCTGGGTCAGACATCGCTTCGCCTTCGGTGCGGACCTACGGACCATTTGCTGCTCTCTGGCCCTCCACCCCTTCCACTACGGCTTGCTCCGCCCTACCTCAGGCTCCGTCTCCTCCCTCGGTCGCTCCTGCGCGTCTTCAGACCTCCGGATCCCCTCCTCGATCTCAGGAGGTCGTCACTGCGGCTCCGTCGCGGCCGCTTGGATCGTCACCATCTCTCCACCTCCTCAGCTCGTCAACTACGTGGTGGGCTCCATCCTCGCTGTTGTTGACTTCAGTCCTCCCCATGGCGGTCGTCATCAACTCTCTCCCATGGCTCCTCCCTCCATCAACGCCGCCATGGGGCACTACCCTGGCTGGTGCCTGGCACAACAGCCTACAGCCCCTGTTCAAGGCCACCTCCCGGACTTCACCACCTCCTGCACCACCCTGGACTCCGTTTCTCCGCCTCCTCCCGGTTAGCCGTCCGCCTCCTGAACCGCCTCCTACATCATCTTCAGCATCTTATCTTCCTCTTCCCCTCTCTCTACGGCGCGATGACGCGCCTTTCCGGGAGGGGTCGTAATGTTACATTCACATGGAATTTCTGTTTGTGTTTTCATCTGTTACGTGTTCCTTTGTTCTAGTTTCCCGCCACAATCTGTCACCATGGACATTAATCACATTCATCTCAGCTGTTCCTCGTTTGAGTTCAATCATCTGTGTATTTAAGTTCCAGTTTCTGTTGATCATGTTGTCGGGTATCGTTTGGATGTTAGTGTGTGTATCTCCTGTGTTCCTGTATGCTCCTTTGGATTCTCTAGTAAAGTTTGACTCTTGATATTATATTCCTCTTCGTGCGTGTTTCTACACACCTAGTATTGTAACACTTGGAGTCCTTCAGGTGTTTTTAAGCAAACTCCATGCGGGCTTTCATGTGTCTTACACTGAGGAGAGGCTTCCGTCGGGCCACTCTGCCATAAAGCCCCGACTGGTGGAGAGCTGCAGTGATGGTTGACTTTCTACAACTTTCTCCCATCTCCCAACTGCATCTCTGGAGCTCAGCCACAGTGATCTTTGGGTTCTTCTTTACCTCTCTCACCAAGGCTCTTCTCCCCCGATAGCTCAGTTTGACCGGATGGCCAGCTCTAGGAAGGGTTCTGGTCATCCCAAAACGTCTTACATTTAAGGATTATGGAGGCCACTGTGCTCTTAGGAACCTTAAGTGCAGCAGAATTTTTTTTGTAACCTTGGGCAGATCTGTGCCTTGCCACAATTCTGTCTCTGAGCTCTTCAGGCAGTTCCTTTCGCCTCATGATTCTCATTTGCTCTGACATGCACTGTGAGCTGTAAGGTCTTATATAGACAGGTGTGTGGCTTTCCTAATCAAGTCCAATCAGTATAATCAAACACAGCTGGACTCAAATGAAGGTATAGAACCATCTCAAGGATGATCAGAAAAAATGGACAGCACCTGAGTTAAATATATGAGTGTCACAGCAAAGGGTCTGAATACTTAGGACCATGTGATATTTCAGTTTTTCTTTTTTAATAAATCTGCAAAAATGTCAACAATTCTGTGTTTTTCTGTCAATATGGGGTGCTGTGTGTACATTAATGAGGAAAAAAAAAAAGAACTTAAATGATTTTAGCAAATGGCTGCTATATAACAAAGACTGAAAAATTTAAGGGGGTCTGAATACTTTCCGTACCCACTGTGTATATATATATATATATATATATATATATATATATATACACAAACCTGATTCCAAAAAAGTTGGGACACTGTACAAATTGTGAATAAAAAAGGAATGCAATGATGTGGAAGTTTCAAATTTCAATATTTTATTCAGAATACAACATAGATGACATATCAAATGTTTAAACTGAGAAAATGTATCATTTTAAGGGAAAAATAAGTTTATTTTAAATTTCATGGCATCAACACATCTCAAAAAAGTTGGGACAAGGCCATGTTCACCACTGTGTGGCATCCCCTCTTCTTTTTATAACAGTCTGCAAACGTCTGGGGACTGAGGAGACAAGTTGCTCAAGTTTAGGAATAGGAATGTTGTCCCATTCTTGTCTAATACAGGCTTCTAGATGCTCACGCACTCATGCAACATCATACCATCAGAGATGCAGGCTTCTGAACGGAGCGCTGATAACAACTTGGGTTGTCCTTGTCCTCTTTAGTCCGGATGATATGGCGTCCCAGTTTTTCAAAAAGAACTTTCCACTTTGCCAAAGTCCATTTTAAATGAGCCTTGGCCCAGAGAAAACGCCTGCACTTCTGGATCATGTTTAGATATGGCTTCTTTTTTGACCTATAGAGTTTTAGCCGGCAACGACGAATGGCACTCTGGATTGTGTTCACCGACAATGTTTTCCAGAAGTATTCTTGAGCCCATGTTGTGATTTCCATTACAGTAGCATTCCTGTATGTGATGCAGTGCCGTCTGTGGGCCCAAAGATCACGGGCAAAGATGTTCCAGATTCTCTGAATATTTGGATGATATTATGCACTGTAGATGATGATAACTTCAAACTCTTTGCAATTTTTCTCTGAGAAACTCCTTTCTGATATTGCTTCACTATTTTCCACCGTAGCATTGGGGGAATTGGTGATCCTCTGCCCATCTTGACTTCTGAGAGACACTGCCACTCTGAGAGGCTCTTTTTATACCCAATCATGTTGCCAATTGACCTAATAAGTTGCAAATTGGTCCTCCTGCTGTTCATTATATGTACATTTAACTTTTCCGGCCTCTTATTGCTGTCCCAACTTTTTTGGAATGTGTAGCTCTCATGAAATCCAAAATGAGCCAATATTTGGCATGACATTTCAAAATGTCTCACTTTCAACATTTGATATGTTATCTATATTCTATTGTGAATAAAATATAAGTTTATGAGATTTGTTATTATTGCATTCCTTTTTTACTGAGTATTAGAATGGGGAAGAAAGGTGATTTTTGAACAAAGTGACTTTGAACATGGTTGTTGGTGCCAGATGGGCTGGTCTTGAGTATTTCAGAAACTGCTGATCTACTGGGATTTTCACGCACAATCATCCTAGGGTTTACAGAGAATGGTCCAAAAAAGAGAAAATATCCAGTGATCAGCAGTTCTGTGGGCAAAATTGCCTTGTTGATGCCAGAGGTCAGAGGAGAATGGCCAGACAGGGTCAAGCTGATAGAAAGGCAACAGTAACTCAAATAACCACTTGTTACAGTCGAGGTATAGTATGCAGTTCAGTTAATCTCTGAACACATGTCAAACCAGCAGGATAACACGCCATCTCACAAAACTCATATCATCTCAAACTGGTTTCTTGATCATGACAATGAGTTCACTATACTCAAATGACCTCCAGTCACCAGATCTCAATCCAATAGAGCACTTTTGGGATGTGGTGGAACGGGAGATTTTCAGATTTACCATACATGTATATAGTGTGTATAGATATAGTGTATGTGTGTGTGTGTGTGTGTGTGTATATATATTTATAAAATGGTTAGTTCCTGTCCTTGATTCTGATAGCTGTTTTATTCACGATAAAACATGGCTACGACCGCTTCACCCAACGGTTCTGTGTATCACTATACAACACCCTTGGTAACCTTAGCAACGTAAACTGTATGTTCTCAATTGATATTGTTCATTGAAGCTTACTATATTATGTAGAAGAGTGTTGTGAGAAAGAGATCGAGTGAGCGAGTTTATAACCTGCATTCAGATTTAGCATTTTCCTTCAGATCAGTCCTATGTTCATAATAAAAAATCTGTTCAACTGTCCGATGTATTATCTTGTCCTTTTAACAGTTAAGGGGTTTTCCCGTGACTGACGGTGCTAGTCAAAGCATTTGTCAGTTGCGTCTTGTTCCGTGTTCATATCAATTCAGTCTTTTCAATGTAAAAGTCTTCGCTACTGACTGACACACTCATAAAGACAGTATTTGCTGCCATCTGATGGCGTAATAATGTAACTTCTGTTGCTGTTCATGGTCAGGGACTATGTTTTCCAGCGGAAGGAAGGCTTTTAGTAGAACTTTACTTCATGAAAGTTGCATTGATACATATTTTTGGTTTTGATATTTGTATTGTGTGGTAACCGTTTTATAAAAGCAATAAGGTACTCAAGGCTAGTGCTGTATCGTGACTTAATCACGATACAGCACAGCCTCTCGTACCTTATTGCTTATATATATATATATATATATATATATATATATATATATATACATACATACATATATGCCTGACAAGCTCCCATATTTTCTTCATAAATTGATATTTTGAATTCACTCGTCTTAGCTTAATTCTTTCTCCATTTGATTAGAAAAAAATAACTGTATTCTTCATCATCCTATTTGACCTAGATTCTTTCTCAAAGGAATGCCAAAATAGACAGCGCTCTAACGTCTGTGGAAGTTCCTGTATTTAAAAGTATTTCCTTATTTCACTAATGTGGTGTTGTTTCAGTAAACTAAAACAGCAGGACTTGTTCTCATTTAAGAAGAAGAAAGTAACTTTTGAGTTGCAGGATCATAATAATAACCTGTACATATTAGAAAAGTACACCATGCATTTTCCAAGACTTTCATCATAAATCTTTCCTTGAATTTGATTATTAATGCACAAATACCAGCAGCTTTCCTGGGAATCTCTGGAGAAGATCTTACATATTGGATATTCTTGATACTTGTGAGCTTGCTTTAAAAAAAACCCTTCTACATATGGTACACACCTGAAGAAAATCTTTGTTATGGTTTTCCTGACATCTCACAAGAGAATGTTACATTGGTTTTACTGTAACTCAAATGAGCAAATGTTTTTCTTGGGCTTTTGTTGATGGAGTTTTGGCATGTATGTAATACAATGAATGGCAGCAATTACGTTTTTTTTTTTTTTCTAGGTGAAAATTTTAAGCAAAAATTCTTGTTTATATGAATATAACAATAGCAATCTTGTTATTTCAACCAGTGATAGTATATTTGAGTAAAATGTCGTCCAAAAACGAACCATGATGGCACAGAATGCATGTTTAAAGGAAAAGTTTCACTCAGCACAAAATGACTGCATTAGTGTGGAAACAAGACAGCTTTATTTATTCAATACTGCCTGTACTGGAGCACATGTTCCAGATCCATCTGACATCTCATCTGCTGTATTGATTGTTCAGTACGGTCTGTATAATGTTCAGATTGCTCTCTTTTGTGCAGTTTAAAGTATTTTCTGTTTTTCTATCATGACTGACTGGTTACTTTAATAACCACAAATATCGTAATGTGAAATTTGGTGTAAATTGCATAGGGAACAGACTTGTCATTTTTATATGAACAAATGAGATGCTGATTGTGCTTAGAGTGAGACGTTATTAATGTTAATGTGACAGAAGTAATAAATCAAATCACTCATTCACGTGCATAACACATTCATATTAATTCAAAACGTGCAGAAACAAGCAAGAGCTTGTGTTTCTGTAGTTCATATAGTAATTACATTATATTTAAAATCACGTCTTATATTTATATAGGGTTTCTGTCTAAAGAACTGAAATAGCTCTAATTTTAAGACTCATTTGGCAGGTCAAGAGAAGTTTAAAAAACTCCTTCCACTCAAAACGTATTCAATTTGTGTTTCATATTTTTAGCGCTTCCCTTCATCTGTAAATTCAATTCCGATGCCAAGGAAAAGGTGGGCGTAAAAAGGCAGACATTACCTCTGGTCACCATAATATTTCAATTCATCGTCAACAACCTTGTGGTTGCCAGACTGAATCATTTTCAAAGGTTTAGGAAAATGCCACATGTAAATAGAAAAACGACTGAGTAAGATTGTTGAAGATGTTCCAAAGGACTGAAAGAGAAAAGGCTAACATTTTCTTGCCAGGCAGTGAATATATTCTGCCTTCAGTTCATTTCATCAAACTGCAGCTTAGAAAGTTATTAATGGTGACTGTTATTTCAAATGACTCTCAGAAAACATAAGTCTTAAGGTTTGTCTTTCATCATACACACAAACATCTTCAGTCTTCAATCTGCTGCTGCCAACCGCTGCATGTGTCGATGGAAAGTTGCGGCAACTCCCAGCCTCATTTGTCCTGCATGAACCTCTGCTGCCTTGCAGTCCAAAGACAGTCATTTATGCTCTATTTAGTCAAATGAACTACTTTCTTTTTCACACAACCTTCTGTTTGGGCTTATATAAAAAGTTTGAGTTTGGTGTGAGACAAAAATACCATCTGCAAGCTAAAGAAGAACATTTATTTGGGTGTAAAGTAGTAAATAACACCTTTTGGGGTGCATAATGGTAGTTTAAAGACACTAGAAAGAGATTTCAAAAGCAGAGACTGGCTTTATAATCCATGAACCAAACTACGTGGTGAATCAAAATAATATAAACTTTGATTTGAAGCAAAAAAGTATTTGATACAAGACTGTATGCTTAATGGCTTTAATAAGGGAAAGAACTATAAAACACTGCGAATGACAAAATCAAATTAAAAATGGCAGATAAATATAAAACTGTTAATTTGTGCTGATTGTGTATATAGAAATAACATTTTTACGTTTATTGCGAAATATACACAAATATACAAATATTATAGTAGTAAAGTAGGAAGCTGATTCAATTGTGTCATTCGCAGTGCTTCGTGGAAGTGGGCAGTTCTTTTAGCGCAATTTGATTGTTGCAATTCTCCAAATGGTGGAGATTTCTTTGCGGAATCATGGGTAATGTAGTTTTTTACCAGGAATTCCACTGTTAAACTCAACTATTGGAAAACATATGTTGAAATAATGCAGACTCACGGCTTCAACGAAAGCATACACCATTAATTAACAACCTTTGTATACACTGTAAACCTCAATACTCAAAATACTTAATTGATTTGAGTAGGACAAACTTAAATTAAACAAATTAGTTCAGTTAAATGAATTATGAATATTTAGAACTTTCTTTTTCTTTTGAGTTCACAGCACTGACATATTTCAAGTAAACTGAACTGTTTGAACTCATTTTTTTTTAATTTAGACTAACTTAAGTTTAAGTGAAACTAGGTTGGGATTTATATTTCTCAGCATGCTTTGCCCATGGCACTGGAAAGGGAGAGTAAATGCTAAAATTAAGTGTTATATAATGTTTTTTTGGAAGATTAATGGTAAGGGAGATTTAGTAGTGATTAATGTTTTGTTATGCTAATTTAGAAGAGTTTCTGTTAATGTGGGTTTTTGAAGAGTTAGCATCATGGTGACAAGTGGTGCATGTGGCTTGGTTTGAGAGCAGGTAAGTTACATGTTTTAAGTTGCTGTACTCATTCAGTAAGTGTTATACCATGCTATTGTTGCAAAATATTCACATTGAGATAACCTGATAATTTTAAGTTAAAGGTATATAAATTAGTATACTCAAATATTTCAACATATTTAAGAACAATAAAAATGTATGAGTTCGCTAACTCAGTACTTCAAGTTAGGAGCAATTAACATGCATGAGTACTACAAACTCAAAACTTGATAGTTATGCTTACTTAAAATTGGGAACATCATAACTCAGAAAATTTGATGTAACTGATTACATACAATTTGAGTTAGCTCAACTTATTTGGGTTTACAGTGTAGCTCACAGGTCTGTCTTTAAAGGTTTATAAGTTATTGATAAAAAATAATTTTAAATAATTTAATATTTTTAATAGTAATACTAATAATTTTTACTTCCAGAAAGTCTCTCTTGCACTTTGGCTTTAGTTACATCACATATATTAACATAATTGCTAGTTGACTGCAAATAATATTTGGGGGTGTGACATTCTTATTCTAGAGACTGTTTGATTGGACAAAAATCTGTGTAGTGCAGGATGAGTCATCAATAGTTTTGACCCATTTTCCTACATTATATATTGAGGCTTTAAAGCTAATAGAAATGGAATAAAACCCCAAAATACAAATGCACAAAGACCAATTTAAAGAAATAGCACCAAATAAACAAACAGAGGTGTCATTTGTTCATACATTTAACTTTACAAGCAAAATTACATGGCAGACATGTAAATGAATATTCATAAATACATAAGAAAAGACCTTGTCATTCAACTTGCTCCAATTTGGTCCAATGACCAGAATAGTTCTGACATGCTCACAATGTTGTTCTTTGTCTGTTCTCACTTAGCTAAAAAAAGAGCAGTTGAGCATATAAACTTTACGTATTTAATTTTCCTTAAAAAGAGTGGGTATCTGTTTTTTACATTTTGTCGATTATGATGTAAAAAAGCAGTGGTAACACTAATATTTCCATGTCCTACATTATTGCTTTTTTGAGTGATTTCTATCCAAAGGCACCTAACTCCAATAAACAGGCAAAGTTATTTATCAAGGTGTTGAAATCATGTCATTATATGTTAGTGGCACTTTATATTATAAACATATGTTAGTGTGGCAGTCACCCTGCATTACTCTGTTTTGTTATGATGTCAGTGTGGTGGCTGGTAATTACACTTGAGTTGTGTTTCTGGACTGCAGGCGTCCAGGCGGAACACAACCTGGATGGAGAATGATGTTTTGGACATTAGCCATAAATACTGGCTTTCTATGACACGGAAGACTGCGACTGTGGCAGGACTGAAAATAGCCAGGCAGCATTGACAAAGTGGACTTCTAACTAATAAACAAGTTATTTAAAAGAAAACTTGAGGTGCCTGAAACTGCAGGTGTTTAATATTCACTAGCAGTACCCACTTTAGTAGTTATATTTACCCATCCTTCTTACCAAGAAGACATTTAATTCTACCAAATTAGATCTACAGCATCTATCAACCTGAATGAATGAAAGTAATGTGGAAGTGTGTTCCTCAATAAAATTATTCTATAATCCATAAGGGAATTGTTTCAGCTGTTACTTTGAGGGTGAGAGAGCAGTAAACACTGAAAATTATTCCATCTGGTTTTCATTACAGACAGATGGCCTCAATCATTTCTCTATTCCATGCATTGTGCCAGTCCAGGGTTTCCAAAAAAAAAAAGAAAGAAATAAAGAAAGAAAGAAAAAAAAAAAAAGTCACATTGTAAGCTGACTATATTTCAGTTAAAAAGGCATAAAAAAAGGTTGATTACGTTTATTGTAAAATGTTTCTTAAACAATGTGAGGTAGAAAACAAATAATTTGTACAACCATATGCATAGATTATACAAGGCCATTATAACAGACATTGTAAGGGAAGGACAATGGAAAGTGCCAATCACCACCAGAAATCAGTTTTGGAGATTTCAATCTTTCCCCATTCAAGCAGAAAATAGCTGTACTTAGGTGCTGCATGTAATTATTTTTAATGTACTAAAGCATAAAAATACCAAAATGTGTTTGCAGATATTTAGGAAACATACTATGATCTTGTTGAGTTTTTGTTTTGGTCCCGGAAATGTTGGGACATTTTTTAAATTTGAATAAAATGAAAACTAAAAGACTTTCAAATCACATGAGCCAATATTTTATTCACAATAGAACATAGATAACATAAATGTTTAAACTGAGAAATTTTACAATTTTATGCACAAAATTATGCATTTCAAATTTGATGCCTGCTACAGGTCTCAAAATAGTTGGGACGGGGGCATGTTTACCATGGTGTAGCATCTCCTCTTCTTTTCAAAACAGTGTGAACACATCTGGGCATCGAGGTTATGAGTTTCTGGAGTTTTGGTGTTGAAATTTGGTCCCATTCTTGCCATCTAGGTTTCCAGCTGCTGAAGAGTTTGTGGTTGTCTTTGACGTATTTTTGTCTATAGGTGAAAGATCTGGACTGCAGGCAGGCCAATTCAGCACCCGGACTCTTCTACGATGAAGCCATGCTGTTGTAATAGCTGCAGTATGGGGTTTTGCATTGTCCTACTGAAATACACAAGGCCTGCCCTGAAATAGACGTTGTCTGGAGGAGAGCATATGTTGCTCTAAAATCTTTATTTATCTTTCAGCATTCATAGCACATTCCAAAACATGCAAGCTGCCCATACCGTATGCACTTATGCACCCCCATACCATCAGATATGCTGGCTTACAACACGCTGATAACACGCTGGAACACGCTCTCCCTCCTCTTTAGCCCAGAGGACATGGCATCCGTGATTTCCAACAAGAATGTCAAATTTGGACTCATCTGACCTTAGAACACTTTTCCACTTTGAAACAGTCCATTTTAAATGAGCCTTGGCCCACAGGACACAATGGCGCTTCTGGACCATGTTCACATATGGCTTCCTTTTTGCATGATAGAGTTTTAGTTGGCATCTGCAGATGGCACGGCGGATTGTGTTTACCGACAGTAGTTTCTGGAAGTATTCCAGGGCCCATTTAGTAATGTCATTAACACAATCATGCCGATGAGTGATGCAGCATCGTCTGAAGACCACGGGCATCCAATAAAGGTCTTCAGGCTTGTCCCTTTCGCACAGAGATTTCTCCAGTTTCTCTGAATCTTTTGATGATGTTATGCACTGTAGATGATGAGATGTTGAGGAACATTGTTTTTAAAGTATTCCACAATCTTTTCATGAACTCTTTCACAGCTCTGCCCATCTTTACTTCTAAAAGACTCTGCCTCTTTAAGACATCCCTTTTACAGCTAATCATGTTACAGACCTGATATCAATTAACTTAAATAATTGCTAGATGTTCTCCCAGCTGAATCTTTTCAAAATGTCTTGCTTTTTCAGCCATTTGTTGCCCCCCTGCAAACTTTTTTGAGACCTGTAGTAGGCATCAAATTTGAAATGAGCTCATTTAGTGGATAAAAGTGTAAAATTTCTCAGTTTAAACATTTGTTGTTATCTATGTTCTATTGTGAATAAAATATTGGCTCGTGTGATTTGAAAGTCTTATAGTTTTCATTTTATTAAAATTTAAAAAAACAGAATTCGGGTTGTAAAAATCGTGAGCGTCGAGTCTGAGGAGGGGGCAGGAGAAAGAACTCTCTCCAATATTGTGAATTTTGACTGCAGTACACATTTCAACCTCTAGCTTTCAATAATATATACTGTATCTTTAAAACTGCAGTCTGGCATTTTTCCTTTGTCGCCATCTCTGTTTGAAACCTGCGATTGCAGTCATATGCGGAATTGTTATCGTTACGTGTGTTGTGCTTCGGCACGACTCCTCGGCAGATGAATCTAATGTTTGCTGTCAGTCACCGCACCAGTGTGGATACTGTACTTCAGAATCACAGATTCTACGTCTTGAAAGTATGACCAATATAAGAATTTTCAGCTGAGAATATCAGAATATCAGCTGAACAAGTAAGTAACATTTCTGCCACTTTTGTTCTGATCAACTGAGGAAAAAAGCATTAGGCCTACAATAAATCGTGCTGCCAATGATGATTAAATCTAACGATCGCTTAGCTCAGATCACGCCAAACCGTGCAAATTATTATTACTGTTATACTTTGTTCTCAAATGATTAATGTTTACAACATTAGCATTGCGTGACTGTGTATTTAGTGTGTATTAGCGTTACCTGTAGATTTCAGTTTCCAAAGTCTTTTGCTTTTGACTACTGGTGAATCTCCAGTTGACAATGATGACTGTCATTTGGACCTTTCTGGATTACAATCTGGCATCAAAATGATACATTTACAGCTACAAGCATCCTCACATTATAAACCTGGCTAACCTGGACTCCTTACAGACGCGACATAGTGACGCAAAGATGAACTGCTGCATGCTCATGTTGTTAATCGGGCTAAGATAAGGAGATAGATTTGAACACTCGCTGGATATGTACTTGCTCAAAAATTGATTTTGGATCATTTTTAACCAAAAAAAGTTACGGACTGCAGCTTTAAAATAGCTGCCAGGGGATGTTATCAAGTTGGCAACCGAGTGAACTGACTTGCCTTAAAAAGACTTTGCATTAAAGGTGCGGTTACATTTACTTTTGCTCGGCAAATTTTCGCAGATGAAATCCAGTCATTTCAACAGGAATCCACATTTTTGCACGAGGACTAAGATTTCCTCACAAACATTTCAAGTTTCTGTATTTACGTCCGAACGCTGGCTCAGTATTGGCTGATGCTGTTCACGTAAGCACCATGAATGCGTGTGATGTTGATGCAGGAGCATCGAGTCGGCGTTTGGAGGTAGAACACGAAAGAGCTGCATAGGAGACTGACAGGGAAGAGGAAAAATTATTGAATTAAGTAATTATTTTTGTTTTGTTTTTGTGCACAAAAAGTATTCTCGTCGCTTTATAACATTTAAGGTTGAACCACTGTAGTCACGATGACTATTTTAACGATGTCTTTAGTACTTCTCTGGACCTTGAATATGATCATTTCGTTGCTTTCTATGGGAGATAAAAAACCTCTTGGATTTCATCAAAAATATTTTTATTTTAAAATAAAATTTGTGTTCTGAAGATAAAAGAAGGACTTGCATTTTTGGGTGAACTAACCCTTTAAGGCAGCAGTAAACAACTAGATTTGATTGAATGCACCAATGCCTTTGATGTTAACAACAAAATAAAAATTTTTTTGATACGCATATTTATTTGGCTTCCCTAAATATGCACAATTATATGGTTAGTTGTTTTCCCATCAGAACAAACCTGCGACTAATTTTTGGGTTGCAACCCACCAGTTGAGAACCACTGCTTTAAAGTCACCATGAAATCAAATTTGTCAATTGACAGCAATTCTCTTGCAACAGCATCGTGTTTACTGGCACGAGGATGGCACAACCTGTCATTTACATTACAGCAATAACAAACCACGATGATCCAATTAATTCCCAAAGGACAAAATCATGTCTTGTCCAACATTTTTTCTTGTTTGAAAAGCTGTTTCACTCAGATATAAGGATACATAATAAGGAAGAAAAGACTATCGCAATTTCCGTTTCATGTTGACTTTAAAGGGTTAGTTCACCCAAAAATGAAAATTCTATCATTAATTACTCGCCCTCATGTCGTTCCACACCCGTAAGACCTTCGTTCATCTTCTGAACACAAATTAAGATATTTCTGATATTTTTAAAACTGATGGCTCAGTGAGGCCTCTATTGCCAGCAAGATAATTCACACTTTCAGATACCCAGAAAGCTACTAAAGACATATTTAAAACAGTTCATGTGACTACAGTGGTTTAACCTTAATGTTATGAAGCGACAAGAATAATTTTGTGCTGCAAAAAAAAAAAAAAAAAAAAAAAAAAAAAATGCTTCATGAAGCATTAAAACACTGCTTCATGAATCAGAGGTTTGGAGCTCCCCCCCCCAGTGGTGAATCACTGAAATTTCGAAACACTTTGTTTACCGAAATCACATGACTTTGGCAGTTTGATGCAAGCTCTGAACCACTGATTTGAAACAAAAAGATTCCTCAATGAGCCATCGGATTTTATCAAAAATATCTTAATTTGTGTTTCGAAGATGAAAGAAGGTCTTACGGGTGTGGAACGACATGAAGGTGAGTAATTAATGACATAATTTTTGGGTGAACTAACCCTTTAAGGAAATGCAAATGTTCAAAAACATTACAAACAAAAAAAGTACCTCAAATTCATTTGGACATTATATAAAAGCTAGTTTTTAGTAACCTATAAAAATCATTAAATGATAACAAAGTTACAGAACACATGAATACAGCACCTCATTACAATTAATACTATTAAAAAAAAGCTATTTATAGTGTTTAATAATGTGGACGTTTCATATAATGTTTTGTTGGATGTTTTTAGATGTAAACTCCTGCCCTGCAGGATTATATCCACATCCTTTATTATCATCACAATAATCTGCAAAAACCTTAAAACCTTATCAGCAGTCCTTTCTTGCCCTAAACTAAAGCATATATATATATATATATATATATATATATAT
Organism: Elopichthys bambusa; assembly: GCA_037101425.1. NCBI lineage: Eukaryota > Metazoa > Chordata > Actinopteri > Cypriniformes > Xenocyprididae > Elopichthys > Elopichthys bambusa. The sequence continues at coordinate 12,291,781 of CM074453.1, read as the reverse complement.
ATACACACATATATATACATACATACACACACACACACACACACACACACACACAGTGGAAAAATTAACAAATTTATAATGACAATTTCCTTAACACACATATATATATATATATATATATATATATATATATATGTGTGTGTGTGTGTGTGTTAAGGAAATTATATATATATATAAATTTATAGTGACAATTTCCTTAACATGTTACTAAAATATATACAAAGGTATGCTATAACAGTCTCTGAAATGTTCCTTATGAAAATAATGGAAGATTAAAACTCAACTTAAGTGCTTTTTCTCTGCAATACAGATACCATATTCCCTGAATAATCCTCTAATTACATGCTTTTTAGGCAATACAATTGCTAATCAGCTTGATGCATTTGAGAGGGTCTCCATCTATACAGCAAATTCTTACTTCAGTAAACATTTGTGTGAAAGGAAATACAGCATAGGCTGGTTAGAGAAGAAAAGGCCTCTCAATGGCCACTATTACAGCCTAATCAACAGAATGAGTTGATGAGTGGTCGCGATTTCAGCACACGCTCAAACAACTGCGAATACTCTGAATGCTTTGCCTCCCGTGGGGTTCTGCAGGCTGTGAGAGAACACAGAGGGTAAATAAGCAATGTTTCCCAACCCTTAAACATAATTGTGTTCATAATGACAACATTTGGTGAAAAAGCTTATTTAATGTAAGATGTTTATGATATTGTGACAAATCCTTTGTGATGATTTAATGGGATGGATATGTTTATTTTGTCAATATATATTTGTGATATAAACATAATTGTACCACATGTCGATTCATCCATGATTTTGTCTACCATTAGCAAGCCTACCTTCAAAGTGACTTGCAAAGTTTACTCTACCACGCTTGGAGTGGAACCACTGGTACAGCTCTACCCTAATCAGCTTTCTCAAAAAAGGCCTGTGATTTCAAAAGCTTAAGGAGAGACAGGCTGCCCCATACTCTGCCTTACACGGAGTGCACATGGGCCAGTTTGGGGATAAAACCTACCTTTCTGAGACTATGCCATTCTGGTGTGAGGAAATGTACAGCTTCCTGTTGTCTGTGGGCATCACGTCAACGTAACCACCTGACCCACTGTTTAAGACGCCGGCATGAATTGCAGACCTACATATACTAGATTTCTGAAAAATAAACGCATTGAAGTCTTTATTTGGACAGCAATTTTATGCTTTAAAGGGATAGTTCATCCAAAAATTGTTTTTTCATTTACTCACTCAGTTGTTCCAAACCTCTATAAATTTCTTTCTTTTGCTGAATACAAAAGAAGATATTTTGAAGAATGTTGGTAACCAAACAGTTGATTAGCCCCATTGACTTCCATAGTGCAGTATTTATACTAAGGAAGTCAGTGGGACCCTGGGCCTGTTTGGTTACCCTTATTCTTCAAAATATCTTCTTTTGTATTCAGCAGAAGAAATAGAGGTTTGGAACAACTTGAGGGTGAGTAAATGATGACAGAATTTTTTTTGGGTGAACTATCCCTATTTAAGTTTGATTTTGAAAAATAAAAAAGCTTACATCTGAATAAATTTTGGTGCCAATGACTCGAGAAAGGTGGGGATTTTCTTGCAGGCAGTTGCGAGGACAGTAAATCCTTGGGGCAAGACAAAACAGTTTGTAAAGTTTCATGTTTCACAGTAATAATAGCAGTTTCAAATGCTATTGGCAAGTTTAATTTCAAAACAGTCAAGATAAAACTTTTCAACTGGAGGTTTGGTTAATTACAGATTTTTACCTAGGACAGTGTCTTGCAGGCTTGTGGTAAGGGCACAGCACAGAAACTGTAGTCTCACATGTGATAACTTTTACTGCAACAAAGAAAAGGTTATGAAATTAATAGTAAAGGTACTTTATGTATCCCTTTCAGGATGATGCAAGACCCCTGTTTCATATTGAGGTCCTGATCAATTATGTCAGGGTTTATTTTGAAATAATATCTGATTGGCTGTACAATATTATGCATCTTACTCAGCTACTTAGCAAACACTCAGGGCCTAAAACTAACTTTTTGCCACACCTGGTGACTTAAAAAAATGTACCATAAATATTTTTTACCAGCCATGAAACATATATTAATCCTTTTTATAGTTACAAAAGTTATTCAGTCAAAAGCAATGAGTGATTGTTCTTTGTCTTTTGTTGTCTGATTAACTAAAAAAAAAAAAAAAAAAAACAGCAGCAGGAATATTAGGCTGCTGTCACTTTAAGAGCTAATGCACAGATCCAATATACTGTTACACATTAGTTTTCTTTCTCAACTCTTTACGTTTACTTAAGACATAACTGACTATGTTTACAAGGATACTTGCGAAGATAGACATTTTGACCATTTTTTTGAAAATGTCATGGACATGGATTTCTGGGAACAAGCTTTGGAGTAACGAATTGAATTCTCTTTTGTGTCTTCTTGCGCTTGAATATTTAAATTGGCAAGACTTTCATGATGATACAGCACTGCCCCGTCAACAGTCCCAAGCACTGTTCACGTTTGTTCACGTTCATGTTCTCACTGCACTGCATTGCTAGAATTCATGAAAATGTTAGCGGTCAACTGGCGAATGACACCATTACTTGCATTTGGTGCTTGGCGAGTGTTAATTTTAGGCCCTGCACTACTGTTCAAAAGTTTGGGCTGAGTAATTTTTTATTATATTTATTTATATTTTAAAGTTGTTAACACTTTTTTTTTAGGAATGGATGCATTGATTGAAAATGACAGTAAAGACATTTATAACGTCAAAAGAATATCAATGATTTCTATTTCTAATAAATGCTGTCCTTTTGAACTTTCTGTTCATCAAAGAATCCTGAAAAAATTAAATTTGAGAAAAAATATGTACACAAAAATATTAAGCAGCACAACTGTTTACAACATTGACAATAATAAGATTGTTTTTTCTTGAGCACCAAATCAGCATATTAGAATTATTTCTGAGGATCATGTGACACCGAAGACTGGAATAATAACTGCTGGAATAATAACTGGAAAAAAACGTTTTTAGACTGAAGCCATTATATAAAATAATTAACTTCTGAATGCTGCAGCTGAACAATCAAAACTAAGTACTGCAGTGTGTAATAATATATTTAATATAGTTCTAATATATTTAATTAGAAAAACTGAAAAACTCATTTAAAACTTACTTGTCACTTTGGATACTGTGAAGGCATTGGCACTCTGGTACTTCCTGTAACATTTTCATTATGTTAGATGGAGTTGTTTCTATAATGCACATGAAAGTCAATCTTGAACAGATTGCTTACCCAAGGGACTGAAGTCCATTTTTGTATGATTTGATGAAGAAGTCCTTTCTGCCCTGTCTTGTAACATCCAGCCAGCCTCCATCATTGTCAATGACACCGTAATGAATGCCTGCACGGCAAATACTGGATTGCTGAGGGCGAAGATATTGTCAGCATGAAGTTTAGACTACACATGACATGATAAACTGAAAAAAAAAAAAAAAAATCTTTATGCCACATTTACCATGTCATAATACACTGTTCCAACCACTTTTGCCATGCTGTCTAAACAACCAGCAGGACACTCGTACCTTTACAGAGGACAAAAAATAATTTGGGGGTGGAATTGCAGAAATTAAAAGATAAAATTGGATACAGATCATCAAATGGAAAAACAATTTACAGAATTGTGGTTCATAGATAAGTATAGTCAAGAATTATTATTATTAGTGTCAACAAAAAGGCCTATATGACGTTCTAATTATTCTTATTTTATCTCACCTATTACATGTGGTGCCTTTACACTGGTCTCTTAGCTTTGTGTCACATGTCACAATCTGTGCTGCACAAAGGAGGAAAGAAACACAGGTGGTTCATTTATGTTTAGACATGCTGTATAGTTTAGCAGCGCTGCAAAAATGCACAGCTCTGTTCCTGCAGTTCTGTAAAAGCAAGCTGTGGAATTCCAGCAGGAGCTCATGGTGGCCAGCAGCAGGAGATCTCAGTTTTCAGTCCAAACCCCCTTTCAGCAAAGGAAGCAATTTAAAACCCACAAGTATTCATCGTCCCCAAAGCAAACATACTCAGCAGGGAGATCACCATTATAAAAAAAAAAAAACAAAAAAAAACTCCCTGCTGCACAAAGTGACTTGCAACATTAAATATACGTTTGAAAAAAAAAAAACAAAAAAAAAAAACTCATTGACAGATCCATGCCTGGTGAACATCAAAACAATCTGAGTTAAACAGAAATATATTTGAGAGCCAGCAATTTTTTGGTGCAGACATTTTCAGAAAATGTATTTTCTTTAGATGAAACAGAACTTTTATTTCCGAAAGTGGTTCCCCTATGACTCTAAAAAGTATAATCAATGAAACACAGCTTACACATCTGCTCTTGGCTCACAACTGCATTTGGGCGTCTGGTTGGACTTGGGGCCGGTAAACGGGGTCTAGGGCTATGAGGGGCCTCAGGATCTATAGAATTTCTTTCGTCTGTTTCCTCACGTGGGCTTTGTCTATTTGTTCCATCACCTGAAAATGAAACAAAGACATGAGTCTTCCATTTTGCCTACATCAAGTTATGGTACATTTGAAAAATTGACCCTATTCATCAAGCAATCTATAAATGATTAAACACAATGTATACACAATACCATTCAAAAGTTTGGGGTTAATGATGAACAACTTTTTTGTAACAATTTAAATGTTAACACATCTTACTGACCCTAAACTTTTGAACAGTAGTGTATGTATGGAAAAGCCTTGAGGAAGCTACTGCAATATAAGCTCCAAACCTTTATAACAGAGGTTTTCTCTGCAAACTCCTCCATAGCTAGGTGGGCAGGCAGAGCAAGGGGCGCCATGTTTATATGGCGCATATCCCCACCAGTTACCCCTGCACAGAACAAAACACAGAGAAGGAGAGACAACACTGACAAGCTATCATAATACAATTGACAGAGAATGAATACAGTACTTAATAATAAATGAAGAATAATGAGTAAGAAACTCACTTTGGTGAGTAGTTGCACACAAGATAAACTGCTTTTGCCCAAATCTGGCCCCACACATTCATGTTGTAGCACACATTGATCGCACAGCCAATTCGACTACTAGTTGCCCAAACAAGCTGGAATAAGTAAGGAAGCAAAACAGTCAATTAATTATATCTGACTATAAGTAAGACTTGGAAAACAGTGCATGAACCACATAAACTACCTTAATGGTGTTTTGCTCTATTTGGAGTTTAACAGACTTTAAGATCATGGTCGTTATTAATTGTTATTGTATGAAAAACAGTTGGGTTAATATTCTCCAAAAAGGATCTCCTTTTGTGTTAATTACAGATTTCTCATTTTGGGTGAATTTTTACTTTAAATTAGACTTTAATTGTTTGTTAGTTTTGGTAGGGCTTAACTGTCCAGTAGTTGACATTTTTGTTGCCATTTGGCCGCGGCTCAGCTAAACTTTTGATGTTCCTCAAGGCTCTATCTTGAGACCTCTTTAGTTTTGATATGCCACTTTAAAATTCACAGTTACTACAACTGCCTTATAACATCTAAGAAGCACTGTCAAAGAGGCACGCAGATATTGGCACTCATGTTCACTGGTAGCAGACTGAAGCACATATTACATTGGTATTAAAATTAGGGCTGTCAACGCTAACGTGTTAACACGTAATTAATTAAATTTCCTTAACGCATTAAAATAATTTAACGCATATTTAAAAGTTACGGAAGCATGTGAAATTGCGTCATAACGTAATTTACGTCATGCAGTTAGATGATCTTGAAGTCCATGCTGATTATATCAGAGATGGCAGAGAGAATTATTAATTCCAGTGTCCGTTTTGCTTTAAAACACAAACTCATATTCTGTCATTGTATCTGAAGAGCGCGAGCACTGTTCCTGTCTGAACGGAACGCCGAAACATCCCACCGCTGTATGGCCAGATGATATGAAAACTATGTTTCTCGGCTGGATAAAGCAAACCAGCTTCTTGCTATGAAAGTTTTGATGGATGAGGCTTGCAATCAAAGTAAAGATGATTGCGGTGACGTACAGAAGCATGCATGAGACTGTTATATTGATGCGCAAACAAATCATGTGTGAGCGCTCTCGACGCACTGATCGCACATTGTATTTATGCACAGACACATTTCAGTACATTCACGTTGGTTTCACACACATTCAGGATAATGTTTGGATTTGTCCTGTGTATGCTGCCATGTACTTTAGTATATATGCAGGTCAAGGCGGTTGGTTTAGGGTTTTTTGGCATCTCCATGTGGTCCTGTTCAGTATCGCAACTAGACTTGTCTAAAATGTAAACAAGCTCTTTGCTGTTGCACATACTATACACTGAATTCTGAGGGTTTTTTTGCTGTGATTTTTTTTTTTTTTATGGGTGCTTTGGTGTAGCCTACATAAATGTATGAATTATATGAAATCATATCATTTGGTTATTTGGTGTCCTTTTTTGGAAAGACATCTAAATTTAAGATGAAAAATACAAATGAAAGATGAAAAATACAGTTTTGTGAAAATCACACTTCAATCTGATGGTTTACTTTGCTGGATATAGGCAATGATGGCAAAATGAACGTGTTAAACAATGGTGTATGCTTAATTTCATGATAAGTGTGCGATTAATCACGATTAAGGGTGCGCGAATAATCGCGATTTAAAAAATTAATCTAAAGACAGCCCTAATTAAAATTCTTTTACTGCCTTCTCATGAATTTCAGAACTGTTTTCAGATCTGTCAAATCCATAAATGTGTTTGCACCTAAATACACATGTGATATGCTTATGAGGTATGTTCCAGTATTTATATCTACCTGAGTGTAGTGGGTACAGACTGAACCACTACACCTAAAAGGGCAGTGAGGGTTACATTCCTGGGGGTATGGGAATGAGTAGTCTTTGACCTCATCATACCAGGCTTGTACATGAGAAGTAGGTGGACGATACCTGGGGTGAACATCAAAAAAAACATCATTAATAGTAACTTAAAATTCATGCATTGCCTAATGAAGAATAAAACCAACAGTTGGTTTATTGCAAACATGTATACATAGTCATGCATAGACAGGCCTTTGACAAAACATCATATGGTCTGGTGGTCCACAATGTACTCTAGCAAGGAACGGTCCACGTAAACTAAAAGATTTTCTAACTGACATTTACACTACCATTCAAGAGTTTGGGAACTATAAGATTTTTTAAAAGTTTTTAAAAGAAACCATGGCTGCATTTATTTAATCAAAAATATAGTAAAACAGTAGTATTGAGAAATATTATTATAACATAAAATAACTGTTTCTATTTTAATATATTTTAAAATGTAAAATTCTGATTTGGTGCTCAATAATATTAATAATAAATATTTATATGTTGAAAACATTTAAGCTGCTAAATATTTTTGTGGTAACCATGATACTTTTTTCAGTATTCTTTGTGAACAGAAAGTTCAAAAGAACACAGTATATATATATATATATATATATATATATATATATATATATATATGAAATAGAAACCTTTTGTAACAAAGTCTTTACTGTCAGTTTTAAAAAAATGTAATCTGTCCTAAATAAAAGTATTCATTTCTTTTAAAAAAATTGTACTGAGCCCATTTTTTTTTAACAGTAGTGTATAGTGACAAACCACAGTTCATTTTGTTTTTATGCGTTCTTTAGTCGTTTCTGTTTTATGTGTTATTTAGAGCTTATTTGGAAAAGATTACATGACAATAATAGTCCACTATGGAAAAAAATAAAATGATAATATTAAAATATTACATAACATAAAAAATGAATGGTTAAATTGCTAGCAAGTGCCTTAAACAAAAGGTCTCGGTTACGCATGTAACCTTGGTTCCCTGACTTGGGAACGAGATGCTGCATCAAAACGCTGCGGGAACGCCTCTGTGTGATTGCGTCGTGAAGCACGTATGAAATCAGTCCAATGGAGTGACGGAACGTCATAGGCAGGTAACGTCACTGACCAGGAAACTATAAAGCCTACCTGAAAACCCATTCATTCAGCTTCTGGAAACTGAAGCAAGTCGCTTACGGGCATGCTGGGAGTATGGCAGGGCGTCGAAACGCTGCGGGAACGCTAATACCCACGTCGCCATATGAGTAGGTGACCGTCTGTATGAAAACGATGCGCACACTAGGACGATAGCACCTGCACCCCTGGAGTGGAGCCGAGGTCCAGTTCATAGAACCTCACGAAAGTATGCGGCAAGGACCAGCCTGCCGCATCACAAAGTTCCTGGAGAGAAACTCCTGACAATGGCGCTTTGGAAGTGGCCATACTCCTGGTAGAGTGAGCTCGAACAGCCAAAGGTGAAGGCTGACCAGCCGACTCGTAAGCAAGTGAGATGGCCTCGACCACCCACTTGCTCATCCTCTGCTTAGATGCAGGGTGACCTTTTCTAGGTGACCCGAAACAAACAAACAACTGTTTTGACTTTCTCCACAGGGCAGCTCTGTGGACGTACGCATCTAATGCCCTAACAGGGCAAAGCAGATTCAGCTTCTCCTGGTCTGACGTCCGGAAGGGAGGAGGACAGAAGGCCTGCAGTACAATAGGCCTCACAATATTAGTGGGGACCTTAGGAATGTAACCCGGTCTAGGGTGCAGGAAAGCTTTAACCATGCCGGGTGCAAATTCCAGGCACGAGGGAGATACCGAGAGAGCTTGAATGTCTCCAATCCTCTTGAGAGACGATACAGCAAGCAGTTAGATGATTTTCCCCTCGTGCAAACTGCAGGTCTAAGTCTCAAGGTGCCACGAAGGAAACGAGAAATAAGCGGGTGTCTCCCCAAAGATACACCACTCAAAGGAGACGCAATCACGCAGAGGCGTTCCCGCAGCGTTGAAAGGGAACTCTTAGTATCTTTCAAAGATCTGATGACAACTTCAAAAGTTCTTCAAAACTGCTCACTGTAACCAAATTTATCACAAAAATATTATGCAGCACAAATATTTTCTACATTTACAATAATAACAAATGTTTCTTGAGCACCAAATCAGCATATTAAAATGATTTCTGAAGATTTATGTGACACTGAACACTGGAGTAATGATGCTGAAAATTCAGCTTTGCATCACAGGAATAAATTACATTTAAAAATATGTTCAAATAGAAAACAGAGTAAAAACAGTAATATTGTAAAATATTATTACAATTTAAAAGGACTATTTTTCAATTAAATAAATGCAGCCTTTGGTGAGCATAAGATACTTCTTTAAAAATATTTTAAAAATCTGGCCGAACCAAAACTTTTAAATATTAGTGTTAGTGTATTAATAAAGTTGAATTCTAGCTGTATAGTAGTTCAGATATCACACTTGTTGTTTTAACACAGATATAACATATGCTTTAACTATTAAGCTCACATTGCTAAAGCAACAAAGCACAATCAGACCTTCCCCAGTGCACTCCTAGGTTCTGACCAATCTGAGGCAGCAGGCCAGCTGGGCCATGTTCCCACAGGCAGGTCTCAGCCCATTCCTCAGCGCTCCTCTCCAGTTCAGTGTCCCACACCTAAAAGAAATACAGAGACAGAGCTCAGATTCAAATGGAAATAGGTGGCAAGCAGAGCACTACAGAAACAAAGCTTTCTGTTTAATCTTTTGTATGTATAGTTGTAATTATGACCTAGTTATAAGGTTGTTAACAGAAAAAAGGATTTGGTCCAGTGAAATACTGCTAAAGTCAATGGCTGTTTTAGTCAATATGATAGTTTTTGCAGATGAAGTTCACTTTAGCTGGTCTTCAATACAATGCTGCAGGCTATATTAAGAACCTGGTTTCTCTTTGGTCCACCTCTTGGTTTATTGTGCACTGATTCAAAAGGCACAATAATTTTTTGGATACAGCAGTGGCTCCCAAAGTGTGGGGCACGCCTGCCAGGGGGGATGGGGCGCACAGGTACTGCAGGGGGTTTAAATGGAGGGCATGACCAAAAATTTTGAGAATCGCTGGGATATAGTAATGTTCTCCATATGTCTTTGTCTTCTGAATTTTCTATTCGTTGTTCAAAGTTTTGGTTGCACGCTACACCATTCAAGGCCACTCACAAATCTAATCGTTTTTTTTTTTTCTGTCTATCTGACCCACATTTTGCTGTTTAATAAAAACATCTCATTATTCTGGAAAAGCAAAACACTTTCACCTTGAATGGAAAGCAATACAAAACTCAAGGTTGGAGAGAAATTTGAACCAGAATTATGGCGGGAGTGACTGGGGAGTTATCTGCCCTGTCACTGCCCATTCATGTTACACTTTTTCCCTAGGAAGTCCCAAAGCACAGTCCAGCGGTAAATGTGGCCCAAAAAGGTCCCCAAAATAGCTGAAACAATTGCCTGAGACATTAATCCTTGAAGTGAGTACCTGCCAACAGGATGTCTGCTTGGTTTGCAAAGCCACCCATCAAAGTGGTCCTTTATACTGCAGAGTTAAAGGTATATTCTGCATTCAACACAAGAAGCTCAATCGAGAGCAACTCGTGTATAAGTTAAAGGTAGGGTATGTATTTTTTCAACTACTCTGTTTGGAAGTTAGTCGGACCGACACCCACAACAAATGTCTAACCAATCAGCATTAGGGGCGTATGATGGTCAAGAAGAGAGAACGAGCAAGAGGGAGGTTTGAAAGAAAAAAGAACCCAGAAAGAGAAATGAGACAATACAAAACAGTTCAAAAGAATATCACTGGAATGAAGGTTTATAACTGGGCAAGCACTTTAGGACCAGCGTTAATATTAGAAAAGCTTCCCAGCACTGGAGAGAGCTAAGCAGGAAGGCCTGAAAACAGATGCAGAGGCTGCTTTGAATCCGCTTTACATGTGAGTAAAACTGGGTTTGTGTCAGGCTATGTTCTCGAAGGAAGGAGAAGAAGAACAGGTTCAAAATACAAAGTAATTCAATTTTAATTCGAACAGGCAGGAACAACAACATATAATGACACTGAACAGACAAAGAGCTGAACACAAACAGGAACTTATATACACCAAGGGAGATTAACTAATGACGTGCAGCTGAGATGGTGGTTAGTGTCCATGGTAACTGATGAGTGGCAGGAACTTAGAACAAGGGAGCACATGTGACAAGAGAAAACCAAAACAAACAGAACATGAGGGTGACTGTGACAGTTTGAGTGTCATTGATTGTCTGGAGCTGCTGTGCTGTTGGCGATTAACAACAAACTCTTGTTTGTATTTACTCTTGTGTACTGTACGTTAATTTTTTGTGCTTCCTTGTCGTTCATTCATCACTGCGCTTTATTTTTCGTGAAGCATTTTGTTGCACGTTGTTGTGTCTCATTTGTCATTTCAGCTGTGATAAACAGACACCCACTCTCGTATTGCATGTGTAACAGTGGCTAGATAGTGAGAGTTGTGCAGGTAATGGCTTAATTTGTGTTCCAAAGATGAACAAAGGTCTTAAGGGTTTAGTACAACATGAAGGTGAGTAATTAATGACAATTTTCATTTCAAAGTGTAACATAAGTACCTCACTGGATTCTAGAAATTGCTTTTTTTCAAAGAAAAAGAAGGACCAGTCAAAATGAATTATTGTGGTAATCAACATCATGCCACAAGTACTGTTAACTGAGCTTAATTTGTTTTGAACAGAATATTCCTTCAAGCAGAAGGATAGGTGTCTATCTATCTATATTAAACAACACACATCAATGGAGAGATATATTCAGAATTCCATTTAGCATGTGTATATTGATGATCCAAGGTGATATGGTGTACCAACAAAATCAAATACTCTAAAACCACAAATAGATTTTTCAGTAGTCAAAAACCGAATGCCAGCTAGTACTGTATTTCTAGCAATGAATGGTCTATCCTTCAAAACCCGTAAACTGAAAAAAGGGTAAACTGGTTCTATTTACACAGCGTTCTCGGTAGGGGAGGCCCCAAAGAATCCAACCGCACTTAGACAGGACCAGTAAAGGAAAACACGTCCCGTCAGTGCAGACACTCATACTCTTTCACACACCATTGTTTACTTCACTTGACACCCCATCAGCTGGATGTTTTTTTGTCATCTGGTCACATTCCAAGAAAGTGAAAAATTTCCAACGTCCTTCAAGAGCTAATTTTTTCTGTTAAGTGGCAAAAGAGCCACAGTGAAAGTATTAAATGAGGAACGTAGAGTCACTGTATCTGCTGTACAGCGTGTGTGTGTGGGAATATGAGTGTGTTCTTGTTGAAATGAGGGTCTGCTGATTGCTTGATTTCCCTGCTGCAGTCTGGAATTCTGCTGTTTTGCCTAGAATTCATAACTGATTATTGTAAGAGGCTGTGGAGGTCTGGAGCAGCGCATCATCACATTCCATGGCTCCACATCCATCACACCTGTCGTATTACTCTCACTCTGCTGAGCTGCCCAAACTCCACTGCCGACGCCCAGTTAACAATCCCGGCAAGGCATCTCTCAAACTATTGCCTGTCTTTCTGAAAAGCTGCAATATAAATGGGGTCTTACTGTTCAAGATGGCCATGTACCTACTTATTTATTTATCTATCTATTTTCTGAAGTAAAGGTCTAAACTGGGTTAGTCTCATGGTACTGTTTCATTTAGCATGCAAGGAAACCAAGCTTTAAATTCTATCCTAATTTTAGCTTGTTTCTTTACACTACCGTAGTTTGAAAGCATTAAGGTTTTTTAATGTCTCTTAATCTCACCAAGGTTGCATTTATTTGATCAAAAAAAACAAAACAAAACAAAAACAACAAGAAAAACCCTTACAATTTAAAATAACTGTTTTATAATTGAATATAATTTAAAATGTAATTTATTCCTGTAATAGCAAGGATCATTCTATGATCATTTATTATTATTATCAATGTTGAAAGCAGTTTTTGCTTCTTAATATTTTATTTTACCTTGTTTTTATTTTTGTGGAAATCATGATACACTGCCATTCAAAAGTTTGGGGTAAGTAAGATTAAAAAAAAGAAGAAATTAATAATTTTATTCAGCAAAGGCACATTCAATTGATCAAAAAATAGTAACAGTAAAGACATTTATGAAATAATTAATAAATGTTACAAAAAAGTTCTACTTAAAATAAATGCTGTTATTTTTTAACTTTCTATTCATCAAAGAATCCTGAAAGAAAATATCAGTTTCCACAAAAATATTAAGCAGCACAACTGTTTTCAACATCGATAATAATAATACATTTTTCTTAAAGCACCAAATCAGCAATTGATTTGAATGATGCTGAAAATTCAGCTTTGCCATCACAGGAATAAATTACATTTTAAAATATATTACAATATAAACCAGTTAATTTAAAATGTAATAATATTTCATAGTAATATTGTTTTTACTGTATTATTATTATTATTATTTGATCAAATAAATGCAGTCTTGGTGAGCATGAGATGACTTAAATAAACGTTAAAAAAATCTTAATGATTCCAAACTTTTGACCAGTATTGTAAAACAGAGTAAATTTAGATACACCATAAAGGGATAGTTCCTCCAAACATGAAAATTCTGTCATGTTTTTTTCTTCATCTGGGAAACACAAAAGCAGATATTTTGAAGTACGTGCCAATAACATAAGGATGTAAAAGATGACAAATTGCTCATTTTTGAATGAACTACGACTATCCGTTTAATACCTCAAGGGAGTTGTAATGTTTCATGCCAAGCCAGCCTAAAGAAGCATGAGGAAACACTGCTTCTGAAACAATATTTAACTGCATTTGTTTTACGACACTTCAGATACTGACATTCTGCTGGTTTATATCCATAAGTCAACATTCTGCTGAAGGGTTATTTGTCAGTTTCACAGACAGACTGGAAGAACAATGGGAATAATAATTTATCTTCCATCTCGACAATGATCCTTCAGACAGAACAAAATATATGTGCTTTACATGCAGACTAAAGTAAGGTTGATGGTGAGTGTGTGCAAGTCCACTTTTAAACAGCTCATTGAAAACTGGCAGTGCTTAAGCAAAGACATCAAAAAGTAAATATGCCACTATCAAACATTAGACAAAGCAATAAGTTCAGTCAAGCTGTACTAATGTTTCCAAGCTCTTATTATTTTGTTACCTTATTTCTATTCTGCATTGACACCAATTGTCTGTAATATTTTTGAACCTTTTTATTCTTTTTTCCTCCCACATAACCCTCCTGGAGTCCCACTATTCTCTTTGCAAACAAAGACCAGGTACTTAAAGGGATAGTTCACCCAAAAATGAAACTGTACTCACCCTCAACAGATTCTAAAGTTGTTGGTCCCCATTGGTCCCTAAACAGTTGCTTGTCCCCATTGACTTCCATATACTATGGAACCAACATTCTTCAAAATATCTTCTTTTGTGTTCAACAGCACAAAGAAACTCATACAGGTTTAGAACAACTTGAGGGTGAGTAAATGATGACAAAAGTTTTATTTTTGCGTGAACTATCCCTTTAAGCATTTTTTTCAAATCCTTTACCAGAAAAGCAGATAGAAGCCATACAGATACTATTCTCGAGTCACATTTTACAACTTATCTTATATATATATATATATATATATATATATATATATATATATATAACCCTATAAAGCTTTCTGTATCATATTTGATAATGAATTATCAACATGATTAAAACTTCTATGAAAGACCTGTGGTACACAAAATTATTAACATTTTAGGATAAAAATTTACTGGACTGAAGCAAATAATGTTTAATTGCTTACATATTTTTATTAACAACTAAACCCAAAAAAAAGTTGGAGTGGATAATTATTCCTAATTTGTGTTATTCGCCATATTTTATCATTTGTAGCAGAGTAGAGACATTTTACCATGTATTCCATATTTGAAGCCTGTGGGTAGACCTGCCCCCGAAGTTTATTGTGAAGGTCCAGGATGGCCTGCATGTCACTGGCAGTGATGGCCCTCTTGCCTCGCTGTCTCTCCACCATCCCGTCTCCGTCATCATCCAGGTACTTATCCAAGAGAATGCCAAGATCCGTGGCATTAAACAGCACCATGGCAAACACACCCTGGGTCACCAGCATGAGAGAAAGGCCCCTCAGTAATGCAGAGGTTAAGTGACCCATGGTGGATGAGTTCTGATGATGACGTCTGAGGGTTTTCAGGTAACTGTTAAGAAGAGGAAGAGCTTTCAGGTAATAATGCTGAGAAATAAAACAGGTACAATACAGAGAAAGAGATAGGGAAGGGCCTGCTGTGGATGACGACAGAAACATTTCTAAAAATTCAACCAAGCTTTTGTTTACATATTCAACATCAGTATGAGGATGCTACAAGGAACATCAATTTGCATGTTTTAGGGACAAAGAGCACTTTCTTGCGTTTAAAACTATTAAAGGAAAGGCTGATTAAACTTTTCAAAGAACTGAATCAGTTCATAACTTATTGTGTGTATCCGCGTTCAGTTTGTTGCAGCCACGATTCAGCTAATAAAAGTATACAGTTTAAATTAAACCTAAGGATTTGTCTTCATGTTAAACAATACAAAAATAATTTACATCTCTTGTCTGCAAAAGTTTGTTAATGTTTTGTATGTTCTGTAAAAATGGAATAACATCTAAACATATTTCCAGACTTTTCGTCGAGTTGTTGATTCGCTTACCGATTCAGTCCGCGTGAACGAATGGTTCAGATCGGTTCTTTGAACCGGCTCACCTGAGTCATTGAAAAGATTCGACCACAAAGAACGGTTTGTTCACGTCGCTATTGAAAAGTGTCAAACGGAAAACAACGGAATGAAACTGGACGCTTTAGAAAAGATTGAAAACTATTTTTAGTTTAAAGATATAGATTTCTGTTTGACGTAGCAAATAAAATAGCGACAAAAACGCGCGTTATAAGATGCACATAGAATGACAAACACAAACCATTAGGCTATACAAAATATAAAATAGTCAATTCTTTTGTTGCTGCATAAAGTAAATTAAGACATAGCAGCTATATGTATTTATAGCCTTTGATAAAACTTGACACGGTCAGACAACAATAATAAAGCAACTAATAATTAGACTTTGAACCAAGTGTTTTGGTGAAAAGATATTTGAAGCTGATTACCTGAGCTACTGTATCCAGCGAATAAATGTTCACTCAGCTTTTCTGCAGACTTGCTGTAAGTTTCAGCCGGCTAATGAGAACTGCTAGTCTTGTGACAGTAATGTTTTGCGAATGCTCATCCATAGATCCCAAAGCATCTGTGAGCATGCTCATAAATGCAATTTAACGATCATCAATGTGCAGTGGAGACTCGGTTCCCCTGTGTGGGACAGACTACAACATCTCTTTAAATCCAAACTCAACTTCTTTGACGCAGTTTCGAATTTCTTTGCAAACCACGCCTCCCATGTTTCAGTCAAACCACCCGTTTAACCTGGATTCAAAGGAATAATATTTACAAACTGTGTAAACAAATTTTCGTGCGCGTTTGTGTGGGAGAAACTAATCCAAAATTTATCATATGTTTTGCACTGTATTGTTATCCAGTTAAGCATGGACTTTCAGTGGCATGAATTCAACAAGCTGCTAGAAATATATTCCTGACAATGTTGACATAATGGCATCATGCATTTTTGTATCAGATCTGTTCCAAAATATCTCAAAATGGCTTGTTGGATTGAAGTCTAGAGGCCATTTGAGTCCAAACACATACCAGGAAACATCTATCGTCTAGTTTTTAGCAGGTGCCTACTGTAGCCTGGAATGGTACCTGGGTTTAGGAACCTGGAAAGAAATGGTCTTCTGTTGCCGTCTAATGTACTTTACTTCAATGTTCAATGTGTGTTCAGAGATATTCTTTACCACAGCAGATATTTCACACGCTGCTGCCTTTCTATCAGATTGCACCAGCCTGGTCATTCCGTCTCACCTCTCTCATTAATAAATCTCATCTGTTGTGCATGAAAATCCCAGAAGATCAGCAGTTTATACTCAACCATGTGTGGCACTATAAATCATTAAGTAGTTAAAGTCATAGATACATTTATTTTATACATTTATGTACACTCTAAAAAAAAATCTGCCAAGCCAAAAATGGCAAAATATTTAGTGGTCTTCTAATGCTCTCAACCATTTTAATCACAAATCACTGGTCCGGAAATTAGAAAGAATTGCATCAATACTCTAAATAAAGTAACTTAGCATGGAATAGCATTCCCCTTTGTTTTCTTTATGCCGTGTGGGTAAACTTGCAGACAACTTTTTACAGGAAGAACTCAATGTTGATGGCTTCAATCCAAAACATGAGCCTGATGAACTTGTTCTCAAGCCACTTCTTGGTTGTCTTTTGGGCATTATCTTGTTGAAAAATAACATCTGATCATTTCTCTTTAGATAACATCTTTTCAATGTGGGAAGCAAGCCATTTTGCAATATTCTCCTGTTCTCCAAAGCATTAAATGACTTTTCACAGTGAAGTAGCTCACACATACCAGCAACTAAAAAGACTACCCATACCAAGACACCTCTTCATCCGAGCTTCATTGTGGTAGAGATACATTATATCTTATAAGATTTTCAAAGCTCTGGAGCATCACCATGCAACTCGTGTTTCACTGTGATCCATCACTCCACACAACTTCCCACATTCTGCCTAAAATTTCATTCTGTCTTTGATGTTTTTCTGAGACAATGGCTTCTTAAAGGGTTTGTTCACCCAAAAATGAAAATTCTGTCATTTATTACTCACCCTCATGTCATTCCACACCCGTAAGACCTTCTTTCATCTTTGGAACACAAATTAAGATATTTTTGATGAAATCCGATGGCTCAGTGAGGCCTCCATTGCCAGCAAGATAATTAACACTTTCAGATGCCCAGAAAGCTACTAAAGACGTATTTAAAACAGTTCATGTGACTACAATGGTTCAACCTTAATGTTATGAAGAGACAAGAATACTTTTTGTACACCAAAAAAACAAAATAATGACTTAATTCAACAATTTCTAGTGATGGGCGATTTCAAAACACTGCTTCATGAAGCTTCGAAACTTTACAAATCTTTTGTTTCGAATCAGTGGTTTGGAGCATGTATCAAACTGCCAAAGTCACGCCTCCCAATGGTGAACCATTGAAATTTCAAAACACTTATGACATAACGAAGCCTCTTTACTGAAATCATGTGACTTTGGCAGTTTGATCCACACTCCGAACCCCTGATTCGAAACAAAAGATTTGTAAAGCTTCATGAAGCAGTGTTAATTATCTTGCTGGCAATGGAGGCCTTACTGAGCCATCGGATTTTATCAAAAATATCTTCATTTGTGTTCCGAAGATGAACGAAGGTCTTGCGGGTGTGGAACGACATGAGGGTGAGTAATTAATGACAGAATTTTCAATTTTGGTAGTACACCTCTGAAACCTTTTACTTGCATTTCATTTAGACCTTTGGACCAAACTGCATTTGAAAAATAAACAAGAAATATAATTATCTGCTACATACAGAAGTTTTCATACGAAATCATAACACAACCATCATTATTTGACCTAACCAACACCGCCATTTATATTTAGATATTTGGCAAGAATATGAATTTTCCCTATTTGTTATATACTGCAGAGCTCACACTGTATTTATCTTAATGCAAATCACTGTTCTATCTGGTATACCTCATGTGCATACATTTGAACTCAATCCAGTTTTACTGCTGACTCTCAAATTTATATTTAGCATCTCTGTCCTGTCCAAACCAGAAGCTGTGATTTTTGGAGTACAGCTTTACTTTGCACTTACTGCACTTAATGTTATAATGAGCCTGTACAGTATGACCTACCACATCTGAAACAGCAATAAACCAGAGTTTGCGGCTGGTTGTGTAGGTCAGTGGCGTGGGGCCGTGACCGCAGACATCAGAATGGATAGCTGTGTGAAGAGACCAGGACTGTCCACAACTGAAATAGAAATGCCAAGGTGCTTTGAGTGCCAGTGAGACACAAAACACTACAATAATTCATAAGCCACCATATAGAGTGATGGCTGTTCTGCATTTAACAAATACATGGGCTGCATGTATTTATAAAATAAGCATGGCAGTTCAGTAAAGGTGATTGTTGGTTTGGCTGAAGTCTGTTTGCACTTTTTTTCTTTTTTGGCTCCTTCTGTTGGCTAGCCAAATCCCCCCTTCCTTCCCAAGTGTACATGTGCTTTAAGGCTGATGAGAGACAAGTTTTTAAGTTAGTGTCCTGTCTATATTTACTCTCCAATAAACTGGATGAACCCATACTGTAAACACAAGACCAGAAACAGCTCAATGTCTCCCTCTACTGTTTTTTAGGTGGAATTATACCTACACACAGCGTATTCATATGGTGTTGTTATTTCTGTCATGTACCAGTGTATCACCATATTTTTTATGGATTGATACATTTACAACATTTACATATTTTTTACAAGATTTACATACTATTTCCAAATTATACGATGCATACTTTGCATACATCATTGCTACAGTATGTAATGTACAGTCCTAAGTATATAATAGTATATAAAGTATATAATGTATAGTATTGTACAGGGTTTCAACTTTATAGTGTATAGGTGTAATGTTGTACATAATACAGAATTTAGGATTAGGATTGTGTTAGCATTTTTTTTTTTTTTAATTAAAAAATATTTTTTAATAGTACCATTATAATGATTTACATAATCTGTCCATATTTATAGCCGTGGGCAAAAGTATTGGCAGTAACAAATTTTGTTTTGCTGTTTCAATTGTTGCGGTGTTGATTCACATTGTTTGAAGATTATTGTGCGGAATGATCAGATGCATTTTAAAGTCGCCATGAAATCAAAATTTAAGTTTTTTGGCTTTTAGTATGTTAGCCATAAGATTATCTATAAACTAGTGTGCTCCAAAACAATGACAAAATTTGTATTTAGAAGATAATAGGTGTCGCAACCTACTGGTGTAATGATGTAATCGATACTATCTTTATTTGAAGCATCAAGTTACTTTCAAAAGGTGATTTACTCTATGTTGATCATTACCGTAGACATCATTGTTTATATCCAAACTACAAACGTTTATTCCAGTACTTCTGTAATAATTTGAATTATTGTAAGACAGAAATAATTACTGCGTGGCTGAAAAGACTGTTTGTGAAACTGTTTCATACCTATACATGACAACTGCTCTATCTCTGGGTCAAAGGTAGTGCAAACGCAGATTTGAATGTTTGCTGTGATCATACTTTTAATAGACAAAGATTTAATAGACATAGCAAAATCGTTGTCATTCAGGAAAACGCGATCTTTCAACGATTAACTGCACAGCTCTACTGCAATGAATAAAGAATGGTATCAAAACGTCCTGGGCAACTTCTCCCAATGACCTAAGAGCAATTTGGTGATGAGTTATGCTTTTTCCAACATGATTTCCACCATGTCATAAGGTAAGAGTGATAATAAAGTGGTTTGGAGATCATTA
The DNA here is from genome assembly GCA_037101425.1 of Elopichthys bambusa. NCBI lineage: Eukaryota > Metazoa > Chordata > Actinopteri > Cypriniformes > Xenocyprididae > Elopichthys > Elopichthys bambusa. Next base: position 12,271,321 of record CM074453.1, on the reverse strand, counting down.
CATTGAAATTTTGGATATGTGGCTATGCAACTAGAGAACCTGTGGTCAGTCCTCAAAAGGCGAGTGGACAAGCAGAAGTCCACAAATTGTGATCAACTCTGAGCAGTAATGAGGCAAAAATGGGCCGCCATCAGTCAGGTTTTGGCCCAGAAGCTGATATCCAGTGTGCCAGAGCGAGTTGCAGAGTATATGAAGAAGGGTCAACGCTGTAAACACTGACTCTTTGCATATATTGAATATTTTTGCAAATAAATGCCTTTGAAACTTATGAAATGCTTATCTAAAGTTTTTCCAGTATACCACAGAAACATGTGAACAAAAAATCTACAAAAACTGAAGCAGCAAACATTGCGAAATACAAAATTGATGTCACTGCCAATACTTTTGGCCATGGCTATACATAATTTTCCAAAATTCAATATGCATATTTAATTACCATTGTTACAGTAAGTACCATAATCTACAGTCATAAGTATATAAAAGAATTGCAGCACAGGGTTTCAACTGCTAACTTAGTTTTTGGATGGTTGGAAAGAGTAAATGTTTTTTCAAATTAGCTTTTTAATGGCTATGTGATGAATCACCAGAAGATGGCAATCTTGCCTAATTTTTTGTCCTAATGCAGCTCCACTCTGCTAATAATCATGCAATACTTTTTGACATAAAAATCTGGCACAACACATTTTAATGCAGCAGATTTAATGTGCACTAGGGATACAACGAGGCAACAATAAAATGTATTAATAAATTTTTTTAAAAAATTAGAAAACACTATGAAAAAAGAAAGAAAAAGAAAAGTACCTAATTTGGCGTCTCTATCTTATGCTGAATCTGCAGAGGGAAAAAAGAGGAATGGCCCTTTAAATCCTTATGTTCACATCACTGATGAGTGTTGCCAGGGAGGTTCTGCAAGTGCCTGTGCAATAATGCTCAAAAAGATATGAGTAAATAAGACAATTCAATGCACAATTCCCAAACCGAGATCTGTTGACATGCATTCTACACGGATTATGAGATGTATGATAAATGTACAAGGAGTAAAAATCTGTATAAGTGTTCGTTCCAACCAGCACAGGTAACGATTTCATAGCAGGAAAGCACTGGAAATCTTTCTTAATAGTTGGGAGGGCACATGGAACAATGACAGCCTTATTTATATTTTTATAGAGCACATCCTACACTGTTCCCCCCCGTGTAAACATCCACAGCAACACCATTAGTCAAGAGTGCTGCTTTTATTATCATTTGCACTGGTTTCAGGTTCTTGATAATACTCTTAAAGTTTAACTTTGCTAATTTTCAAACCGATTTGTATTATTACAATGTCGGTAGTATATGTAAATAAACAATGTTTACTCATTTCCTGTGTTACTTGGAAGGAGAAATTCACGTTTATTTGTAAGCAAAATTACACCTGTCGACGCAAAATGTGGTCATCTGGTGGACTTTTGACAGCTCCAGGGCTTTTGTGAAAACTACCGATTATACTTCAGCATCCCCAATCATGGAAAGTCGGATCGACAGAGGGTTATTAACAGAACAGTTATCGTAAGGGTTTGTTTATCATTGAAAATTGTATCGTACTATGTCTACTATTTAAACAGCATTATGGTAAAAACGGAACACTATGCAACAGATTTCTTACCTGTACCAAAGACTACAGATATACAAAGACTGTGCACTCCTATTACTTATGAATGGGAGAAACTGTAACGCGCAATATGGTGATTTCAGGATTTCCCCATTGACATAGATAGGACTTGGTCTTGGATGCCTGAAATAGCTGCCCGGAGGCATTGCAAATATGGCCACAGAGTGGAAAGACTTTCCTTGAAAGGGACTTTGCCTGTACGCAACAGTGTTTTGTTTCGGGCGGCTGATCGGAACTGACAGAACGGCAGTTTCTTTCAGTTTTTTCCCCTCCGTTTAGCCTAAAACACTTGTGTACGTCCAGCTTGAAATGTTGATTACAAATGTTGATTTTTTTTTTTATTTTTTTTTTTTTTTAGATTTTCCGTCGCAGTGTTCCCTATACATTTATGATTTTTTGCAGCCTTTAGCTGCTGCCTACAATGAGCTGGATCCTTCACTAGAAACCGAAAGTAACTCACTCCTGCTAAACATTTACTCTTTATATTCTTGCACCCGGGAACAATACAAGTCATCACCATTATTACTAGAAGTTTGCTAATAAGTATTTCCTACAAAAGCAAGGCAGTATTTGACTCCATAGCAGACTGGTGGGAGTGGCCTTGGACGGCAACAAGCCCAGTGCAGTATGGGTGTTGAAGTTTTCCTACCTATTTGGCAAAAGGGAAGACAACAGTCTTTTTTTCTGTTTTGTCTATTTAGGTAGTGGCGATTTCAAATTTTTTTCCACCTTTCCACTGTATAGGCAGCCAAGTTTTATTGAAGGCCCATTCAAACATCAGCTTCCTATTGGGACAAAACTCATTGTAGGCTAATGCCTGAAAGTTGATATGTTGAGAACTGGTTGTCAGACATGAACTAAATAAACACTTTGAAATTCTCTTTGACAGGACATATACTTTTTACAAGTTTGGTTTAGAAAGATTCCTTTTTTTTTTTTTTTTTAAAGAAATGTATACTTTTATTGAGCAAAGATGCATTAAATGGATAAAAAAAATTGACAGTAAACAAATTTATAATGTTAAAAAAGATTTCTATTTCAAACAAGTTTGTGTTCAAAATCTTGGGATAAGAGATGGTTCATGAATGAAAAATATTACTTTTTATTTTATTATACGAGTAACAAATGCATGGCACAGCTGGTCATGTGACCGACATTAAGGTACAAACCTTGATGAACTAACTGCGACTTCTGACCCAAAGAAGACCCATGCAGACTGGGAGGACGGTGTCCCTGAATAATAGTGGATATTGCTCCGCTGTCTGACACAGTCACCCCAGAGCTGAAAAACAAATACACTGTTATCAGTCCACTAAATAAATTTATGTTCAAAATTAATTTTGTGAATTTGTTAATTTTATTAGAAAGTCTTGATTTCCTAAAGAGTACCACAAAAAGCAAGACTTCTTGATTCTGTAAATGACAATGTAGAATAACTTTGTTAAAGTCTGGGGCAAGACAATCATTTGATTGTTCACTTAGTCTTAGACCCTAATTACCTTTAACTATGCCAGCAAAATATAGAAATACCAAAATAACCCATCATGGTTCTACTGAAACACTTCTGAAACTGCAAAGTATTTCAGTTCAACAACAATTCAAATGAATTTATTTCAACAGTTTTTATGTCAAAGTGTTTCTGACTGCATCATACATTAAAACGTTGATTACTGTAGTGACTTACCATATATTTCATGTTTGTGGCTGAGAAGGAACACTTGACTGTTACAGAAATCAAGAATTTCTTGCTTATCATAAAATATTTACAGCATCAGTGAGATAATTTAAAGGCACGGAGCCAGTATCAGTGAAATTGTTTGCTGGCAGAGATGAAGAGGCAGTGCCATTAAAGGCTGATAGAGGACTTGCTCCATAGGATATACACAAAAGCATAATGTCAATAGCCAAACGTTTTTCATTCATGACTGACATCCCAGTATATCACATGAAATCAAACCATTTCTTTAAAATAATTTCTGCCTGCAAAATATAAAGTATAGCCTATAAAATATTAAAAACAACAAACTATACAAGTCATTTCAACTTTTAAGTCAATAGTCCTAACAACTAAAATCTCATACAGGCATATACTGTTTGAAAACTTTTTTCGTCTATGGGAACTGTGTTGTGTAAAACTGTCGGACAAAATTGTGTCTAAGCAAACCCGGAGTGTTCACCCAGACAAATCAGGTGTTGGATTCAGCCATCAAAAGACAAGATCATCTATTTTATAGGTCATAGATCATCTAACAGACAGAGAGAAAGACAACACACAACAGACAACAATGAATAATACAGAGGACAATTAACAGTGGCCGACAACTCGTGTATTTCTTCAGAACTCAAACAGCAAATAATTATATTTTTTAGACTGACCACAAAAATATGTCAACAGAGAGTGAAGCTGCCATGGACACTGGTGTGCAGGGGTCAAGTTTTGCCTAAATTGCGGGGGAAACACTGTTTAAAATACATTTGAATAATGTTATATAATAGTTTTACAAAGGAAATTGAATGTTTACTACACAGGTTGGTTTTAGGCTGTTGCTTAATATATCTACTAATACATTATTATTATTTTTGCAATGTATAAAGCTAAAAGATCATAGACTGTAAAAAAAATATATATAAGATTCCTTTCTCCGCCAAAAACAAATGTTTTGATTATCATCTCTATCACGGTCAAGCTCACGTGACATTGCTGTGGTGAATTGGCCACTCATGACAGTTTGTATTATTTGCATGCGTTTTAAAGCCATATCAGTTTAAACTTATCATGTATAGTTAAAAAATGCAAATATAGTGTTGGTAGCACATTCTGGGCTGCGTTTCTCAAAAGCATTGAGCTAAATTGGTCGTAGAGAAGATGTCTTTTTATGGAAAACGCAGCCCTGATAGGTAGCATGCTGCTGTCTATTCTGTTATGAGAATCAAAAACAGAAAATCACTCACTGCTCTTGTCTGAATAACTTTAGTACCAATTTCTTACCCAAATATTCTCTAGCGAGGAGATAATCATAGCGGATCATATAGAGAATGCAAACCGACGTCATGCCTCGTTGCATGCCGGGGCGGCACCACCATTTTGACAGGATCGCCCCCTATTACTTGCTCTGAAATTAATACGGATACTTACTTACCTTTTGTTTTGTTTCTGCTATTAAATGGAACATTCACATTTTAATAGTATCATTTGCAGGGAATAGAAGCTATTAGGATTAGTTCACTTTCAAATAAAATTTTCCTGATAATTTACTCATCCCCATGTCATCCAAGATGTTCATGTCTTTCTTTCTTCAGTCAAAAAGAAATTAAGGTTTTTGATGAAAACATTCCAGGATTATTCTCCTTATAATGGGCTTCAATGGCCTCCAAACGGTTGAAGGTCAAAATTATAGTTTCAGTGCAGCTTCAATGGGCTTTAAACGATATCAGACGAGGAATAAGGGTCTTATCTAGCAAAAGCTTTATATAAACAAACGATCGCCTTCCAAGTGCTTCCGCCAAAACCGTACTTTCGTATTCTTCAAAAAGCTGTATGTCCTACGCCTTACCTATTCAATTTACGGAACGAACGCAGCGCCAGTTACATTTTTTCTGTAAGTAGAATAGGGAAGGCGTAGGACATACGCCTAAGCTTTTTGAAGAATAACCAGCGCACTCAGGGGAGGAGCTAATGGTTTCTGTCGCCAGTTACGGGCAGGGCCTGTTTCCATGTGACGTCACAGCAGAAAACCATTATAAAAAAATAAAGCGTGTTAGAATGTTTTGCGGTTCTCTTTTGTTGGAGACAGTCTCTCGCCATTGTGTACATATGTGGATCACATTCACAGTTGCTTATAATGGTTTCTGTCGTGACTCCTGGGCGGGGCCTGTTTTCATGTGACGTCACAACAGAAAAACCTTTATAAAGCGTTAGTTTGGAATGTTTCGCGGTTCCCTCTGGAGACAGTCTTTCGACGTTGCGTACATATATGGATCACATTCACAAGTGCTTATAACTTGCGTTTCGTGCACAGATTTTTGTTTTTCTTCAACCGTTATGGAATAATAGAATTTTGGTCACACATATTTGCGCAAGTGAAAAGTAAGAAATAATATTTCTACAATAACAAGACAAGCAGGCATGAGACTACAACAGATAACAAAAGAGTCACCGAAAAGTAAGATTTAACAAATAACTATATTTAATATTTAAAAAAGCTAAATATTTATAATGAAACATAGTCAAACACATTTTCAATTGACAAAGCAAAACTAATGCCCAGATATATTTATTTTAAAATATGAAATCTGTGGTGAATTGGCCTTTTTGTCATATTGGTTTCTAGCTCTGGTGCAGCACTCTGGGCGGGACTGACCAGCTATGGTGCCCATCGCGCAGTCTGTTGTAGTCTGCTTATTCAGAAAACCCTTAACTGTATGTACAATAAGGGAAAAGCTGCCCTTTCAGGTCAGGAATGTAGGGAAGTTGTGGCAATGAACTATGTGCGGGACAACTAGCAATGGACCATGAGCTGTCTTAAACTGATTGTTTGTTACACAGTCATAGTTTGATACATTGATATTTTATTTTTATATTTTAAATAGTTTGTGTTATTTTGTTTTCTCCAATAGCCCAAGCATACATACAGGCATATAGAATGATGCATCAAACAAATTCTTAAAGAGAAAAAAAAGTAAATAAATCAGTTTCATAGCGATTAAGTGATCAAGGGATTAGGGTGTTTGATTAAACCTATTGCAAGGGTTCAGCCAATTGTGGGCATTCATGCAACGTAAGCATGAGGGAAGGGCATAAAAAAGTGAAGTGGAGCTTAGCCTAAATGATTGAAGTCCTGCATATGTTACAGAAAAGTCTGACGTTTTCATCAGAAGATCAAGTTACTGTATAACATTTTGATTAACCCGAATGGTGCTCTTCGGGTCACTTTTTAAAATTTTAAGTTTTGATTTTAAAACACAACTTTATTGAAATGGTACGAAACTTATGTGAACATACACTAAAAAAACAAAAACATGATTGGAAAAATGCTAAATAGTTAAATAGTAATACTTTCTGTAAGTATGCAACATTCTGTAAAATATATATATATATATATATATATATATATATATTGAATTGTCAATTTTGATTTTATAGTGACTTTAAGGTCATATTATGTAAATGTTAAAGTGTCTCATCTCATTTGTTAATTTACAGTTATTTAGAAATCACACCAAGCCTACAAGATTTATCTGAAAGTCCCATCGCTGGATGTCATGGGTCATTTCAGCTGAAGGACAGACTGATCTGTAGAGATCTACTTTTGTGTTATGAGAGAACAGGCTCAAGCAAACAATATGAAGTAGATGACATGTCACCATGTATGGTGAAACTGCCCACGGCTTATTTTTCTTGTTGAAAAGAGACACAAGGTTGCATCCTCAGAATGGATTCTGAGTGCTATCTAACCAAACTTTGCAGATTTACAACTGAGAACCTTTTAACAACTATGCGCCAACGTCTGTGAAAAAAACCAAACAGTCAGAGCCCTTGCTATCAGTCAAACAGATGTGTGCAAATTCACACAGCCATCATAAACCTCCAAAACAAAGTTCTGTAATTTCAACAGTCCTCTTCAGACTTTCATCAACGTGATTCATTGCTAAGGGGGAAAAACAGCATGTGACAAAGTGACAAGCAGTAAAAACTGTTTCTTGTAAATCTGTCCCAACCAGTTTCACATACATTAAACATTAAATATCTTCTAAATTGCTGTAATCATGTCAGCACAGCAGTTCAATGTACTGTGTGTCTTTGGTTGCTAGTTTAAATCGTTAGCCCTCATGCTAACTACACCACTCTAATGCTAAACAGCATCTGTCTCCATTGTCACCCTATGAAAAAATAGCTGTATATTCTGACAAGATGTGCTTTTTTTGGAAAATATTGCAAATATTTCATTATTTTATTGCATAAGTTTTGTCAGAGACAAGTTTTGTTTTGTTTTTGAGAAACATTTTGGAAATAAATAATAACTGACAGTTTTGTTGCAAAGCACAATATTATGGTGAAATTAGATCTCGTGTTCGTTGAGTTAAAACCGAATTATTGTTGTATAAGCATAGCAAGCATCATAGCAAAAAGGCTAACAAGCTTAAGAGTTATACCCACCAATTAACATTAGCCCTTCATTCATGACATAGATACCCATACAGAGAGAACTCTCTCTTTCTCCTCTTCTTCTTTTCTTTTTTTTTCTAAATTGGGCACCTGATGGCTTTGACCTTTTCCTGTCCATTTCTGTGTTTATTTGGCACTCGACAATCAACAGATTTCCCATCCCCCCAACATTGTCACTCACAACCAGAAGTCAAGACTAAACCATTTCACCTTGGTGACCACATAATTGTTTTGTATTACCTATTTTTATTAGCCATTTCACACAATTCAGAAAACAAAAATGTGCAGAAACTATAGGCCTGTATTTATAATATTATGAATGAAATGTGCGTTATTTGGAAGAAAGTCGAGGTGTGACTGACTTTAGCCCACTAATTCCATTAGAGTGTTGCTCTATACAGTGGATCCCCCGTCCCCCCACTGAATTTGTGGACACGAAATAAAATGGACAGAAAATTGCCTGCTGAATATTATATGTTGTATTTTTAAACAGAATGAATATTTTGGAAGTGAAATCAGAAAGGTGAATATGGATTATTGAATTTTTAACAATGAAAATGTGTGTAAAATGTTTTGAATTGAAATATTCACAGCTTAAATATACAACCATGTTGAATTTCAGCCCATAAAAATGCAAGCCCTAAAAATACAATGAATTAAAATACAATTTTTTTCAAGTGGTGCAATTCAACATGCTTTTTGTTTCAAAAACATTTTGCATTATTTTACTAATGAAATAAATATAAAAGAAATAATAATATACAAAACTTCTAAAGCATTTATTAATATTAGTTAATGTTAATATCAACATTTAACAATACATTACTAAAATCAAAAGTTGTATCTGTTTAGATTAATGGTAACACTTTACAGTAAGGTTTTATTTGTTAACTTTAGTTAACATGAACTAACAATTAACAAAACGTCTAAAGCATTTATTCATCTTTATGAATGTTAATAATTTGCCAATACATTTTTAGGATCAAAAGTTGTATTTGTTAACAGTAGTTAATGCATTAGTTAACTCTAACCCTTTGAACGAACATGTACATTTTTATTAACTAACGTTAGAAAAGGTTAATAAATGCTGAAAAAATACAAAGTTCTGTCATGAAACTCTAGATGGCGTAGGCTGATAGGTCCTTAACTCAATCTGTTTGCAATCACATCCTTCTCTATAGGGCACAGCAGATTGGTTCCTGCTGTATTAGTAGCAGTGAGCTCATTGCTCAGCCTTCACAAACTTGGTCAGCATTTGCTGCAGCAGATGCAGCATGCTTTCAGAAACCTCCACCTTCCCCAGCTACACCTGTATAGATCTGTTGTGGGTAAATCCTGTATGCTATATTGATATTCATGTATGATATATGTATGTTATAATTCATGTATGCAGCAGCATGTCATGCATATGGGACCTCATTGTAAAGGGTTATTATCTTGTGATCAGTATAAACTGCAGTCAAAAATTAAATGCTCTATTTTTTTATTTTTTCAAATATTTTACTAACTTCCATATTTTGCTTCAGTTTGAGAGGACACTATAATTTGATACTTTAACCACAGTATTGATTGTTGTTTAAAAGTTAATCATTGTAACAGTGACCATTTTAATGATAATGATTACATGCTATGTAGTATAATGTAAGTTAAAATGTATTTAGAAGAACTGTTTTTGCCCATAAAATAAGTAATTTTTCAAAATGTATTTTGTGTACAACAGAAGAAGTCATACAGGTTTGGAATCACAAACAGGTGAGAAATTTTCATATTTTGGTGAACTGTCACTTTAACACCTTTAGCTCTTTGCAGCATCTGCGTTTGGAGAGATGGTTTGTCATTGCATAGGGGAAGTTTACAGTCAGTTCTGTTGCTTTTGCAGCAGACCAGATCTAGCTGTGGAGAGCACCAGATGCAGGACTTTACTCCACAGACTCGGTCATCCTCCATTTCAACAAGTTTTTTTTCTTTTCTTCTTTTTCCCCCAAGAATTAAAAGGTGAGTTTTGATAGTGTCCATAAATGCATTTACAAGCTTTCTTCCAAGCTGTATTTGGCAAGCATTATGTCAAGCTTAAAGCTCTATTATGATGAACAGCTGTTTTTTTCTCAAGAGGCATGGAAAGTGGGGACAGTGTTGAAGAGGCAGGCCGAGGACAGTAGAGGCCAGTCTGAACTTAGCCACCTCAGATGAGAGGAAGGAGGCGCAGGGAGAGGGGGAGGAGGGACGGTTGTCGAATGAACAGATTTGTTGTGGGTTCCTCAGAGGGAATGGCAAAGACAGAGGGAAAGAGAAAAAGCACACAAAGAATTAAAAAATGCTATCTCTGATGGCTCCCGGGAGACTTGAAAGAAAATGAGCGGGAGCCAAGTTTTCATCAGCAGGTTGTTGGTCTGTCATGCATAGTCTCAAGCCAAAGACACGCTGGATCTTTCTTCTGATCTGCCATCAGCCATTCACCTGATGTTTAGCTGGAAGAGTATGAGGGCATGTTTGCAAAAAAAAAAAAAAAAAATGCTGAAAGATCACATACTTTTATAATTTATCACCTGTTCATCACATCTTCCAAGTAAAAGCCATAATGTTTCTGTATTTCATGAGAAAAAGTTTTAAAATTTGTAGTTTTGCACAATGAGATTGGAATTTTGTGACCCAAATTTGGGTTGCTCTTAAATGGATCATGTCAAATAGATTTTGTTGAATACAAACAAGTGCACGGCGAATCTTGTAATTCACACAGGTGGGGTATTTTTATTGCAGCTACAATCTCGGGTCCAAGGAGCCTCTTGTTTAAAGACATGAAACTTTTATTTCCACTTGAGCTGGACTTTATAATGCATACTATTAGTCATTTTGACCTGAGAGTTTAAAGCAAAACAGGGCTGCACTGTATAAGTGTAATAAGGCCTATGAAACAATGAGGCAGGTGAAAAATCAGATTAGAAATGTACTCAACAGAAAATTTGACTAACAATGAGATATATAGTTAAATATAATGGAATAAACTGAAATGAAGTTGATGTGAAACCCCATTCACAGTAGATTTTACCTCAGTGAAGTATTTCCAAGTGAAAAAAGGATTTTCAATTAGAACCATCCATTCAATCCATCATATCTCCAAACTGCTTGCCTGTTTACTTAGTTTTAAATTTCACAGTTTTGAATTAGTCTTGAGATCAGAATTTTGTGACCCAAATTTAGGTTGCTCTACAATGTACAATGTTACATTTATTATGAATTTATGTTAAATACAAACAAGTACACAATTAACCGCAGACAGGTTCTGTATTCCCCTCCAAGTCGTACATCCAACTCAGGGCAGATCGATCAACCCTGACCTCAGTGAGATGCATCATTTGACGTCACTTCCGAGATGGTGGCAAGTCCTAAAAACAAACTTTAACATCAGATGTTATGTTTATCTAACTATTACTTATTTTTTGCTTTTCGTCAGCTGTTTACAGAGCGAATGCCAGCATTTTCTTAATTTTTTTCAGTTTTTTTTTTTTTTTTGCCATAACTGACACAAAAACACAAAATGCTCTTGCTGTGTCATACAGCAAAAACAAAGAATGACATGCATGTATGTAAAACACTCTGTAAAACACAAACATTAATAGACATTAATAAATCCTCACAAAGAGATCATATAAAGACAATAGGACAATAGCCCCTCAACACAAGCAGATCTTTCGCCAATACATATACTGCTGCTTCTCTGATAAGCCATGAGAACCACGTTTGCTAACTGCATGCCTGCTTTGCCAATTGGTGATCTAGTGGCTTGATCTATGTGTATCTAGGCTTGAGAAGCTGATAGAGATGGAGAAAATAACCCCCAGCAACTACCTGAGCAAGCATGCATTATTTAGCCTATATGTTGCTTTGTTTGAACAGCCTATCCAAAAGTATGGTCATATGACAAACAGCAAACCACAGGGTAACACTCCATCTTCATGAAAAATACCTAATTTCACTTAAAATATGGGTTACACTTTATTTTGATGGACCATCTTAGACATTCTATTGACTATAAGTAACATTGCACCTACCTGTCAATTAAATCTCATTGGATTATTAAAGTATTAATAGACTTTCTGCTTAATATCTGCTAACACTTTATTTTAATAGTCCTCAACAGACATTCTACTGACTATAAGTATCTTTGCAACTACATGTCAACTTATTAACCCTAACCCTAAAAGTCTCTATGATATAATACTCTTATAAGAGTTAATTGACATGTAGGTGCAACATTTCTTATAGTCGTCAGAATGTCTAAAGCGGACCATCAAAATAAAGTGTAACCAAAACAGGTTTTCATGCAAGCTATGCTTGCCTGTAACCTCAGAGCAAAGTTGTCTTTGCTGTTGCTGTTTATAGTTGACTCAAAATGCATGCATTCATGCTAGCATTGCTTATGCTAAATGATTCACTCCTTGCCTCATGCGCAACTTGCAAAACATGATATTAATGTGTATTTACTGTTGCTGCTGTTGTTGACTCAAATGCATATTCTCATACTAGCTTGCTTGTATGCTTAATTATTCATTCCGTTCATTATACACAACTTCATCAAACATCAAACATGATTTTGAACATGTGTCTGTTTGCTTTATTTATGAACTGATAAATGCAGACAGACCATGCAACATTTTTGAGTGATTTGGAATAATGCTGGGTACACACAAGATAATCGGGCTGATTTGGGGTCGATTTCTCCCCTTCCGACAACCCTAGGTATGTCCCGATTATCTTGATGGTTCTACAGATTATTTTATCAGATTCTCCTGTGGTGTGAGGTGTGTTAAGAGTGACTGAATCTGCTCGGAAGAACGTCGGAGGCTCCCGATAGCGAATCGTAAATATTCAACATCCTGAAGTGTGGGGGGAACCCCGAGGACAAACGCGCGCACGCTATGGAGATTATGACATGAAACAAAACAATATCCAATCAGAAAGCGAGCTGAAAGAAGCATAACAAACGCAGTCATGGCGCAACACAAAGTTAAATGGATTTGGACAGCAGAGATGGAGGATTAACTTGACTGTGGCAACAGCACGAGTATTTATACAGTGTCTTGTAAAACATACCAAAATCATTCCAAACACTATCAACGCAATTTCTTCCTGCATATCGTCCGTCATGTTTATTTTGCGAGATTTCTCGTGTTCACAGTCGGGACTCTGGTTGAAAATCTGTTTGTGTGTGGTGTGCTGTTTGTCACATCATAGCACACCACACACTATAGGAGCAAAACGGTTAAATCTAGGATTTTTTGTCCTCGTGTGTGGTCTCTCACGCTTTGAAAATCTTATAAGTTTTCAAAAATCTTTTAGTGTGTAGCCAGCATAATGAAAGACAGCTTATCTTAAGAGGGTGCATTTCATAGAAAGGACTACTTCTTCTTTTTAAACGGCGGTTGGCATCCAATTTTTTGGTACATTACCGCCACCCTCTGCTCCAGAGTGTGGATCAGATTTCAAGTTTACAATCTAACTCTTTCTTTGGTGAGGGAAAGGGATAAAAGGAAGAGGTAAAAACACACATACTGTACCATCATATCCTGTGAAAAAGCCCTGTTTCCCTCATAAAGTTTATCAGTTCTCTAATCTCCATTCTCGTAATTATCTCCAGGGCCGCCTTTAAATTGAACTCTTGCCCTCCTAATATATTAAGGTTATTTTTCATTACCCCTCGCTCTATCACATTTTTCCTGCAATTCAAAACTACATGTTCTACTGACTCCTCTTCCTGACACTCCTTACACAACCCTGACTCATGTTTCCCTACCATTTTTAATGATTTATTTAAAGCACAATGTCCCAACCTTAACCTTGTCAGTACTACTTCCTTTCTTCTGTCTCCACTGCATATTCTATTTACTTTAATATTCTTTTGGATATAATATAAATGTCTCCTCTTCTCCTCTCCATCCCACCTATCTTGCCACATTTGTTGATTTTTTTCCCAGATGATGCATTTCATCTCCACTTTACTAATTCGTATTTGCATCTCAACATTTGCTTTCATTAAAGGTATAGTTCACCCAAAAATGAAAATGATTCTATGATTTACTCAAGCCATCTTAGGTGTATATGACTATCTTCTTCCAGACAAACACAATCGGAGATATATTTAAAAATATCCTTAGTCCTCCAAGGTTTATAATGGTTGTGAGTGGTACCCCAAATTCATCCATCCATAAAAAAAAATGATTCCATATGACTCCAGGGGGTTAATAAAGGCCTTCTGAAGTGAATCAATGCATTTGTGTAAAACAAATCAAGTTACAAGCTTCCGGCACGACAGCCATATGCATTTGACATACGTCCAAAAAGCATTAACTTCCGCAACGTAGTACACAATGCCATGACGTTCTATAAAACAACGTGTAAAAACGCATTGTGTAAATCATGAAATAATTTTCATTTTTGGGGGAAATATCCCTTTAATGCCTTTTTTGCCACCTCATCACCACTCTCATTTCTGGTACCCACAAGAATTTAACCTGCCCTCCCTGCTTTATCTCTGGCAACACACAAATCATATGTATTCACTGAGATCGCCCCCCAGAGGTGAACCATCTAAGTGACTGTTTTTTTTAGATGTTTCGTATAATTAAAAGGACACTGAGATTTTGTATAATTAAATGATGGTATTTAATAGTCTCATTGGCCTTTTTTTGCTAAGCCACCCATAGGGTTTGTAAAAAGCGTTTTTATGCATGTTGTGGCCATAGTTTTTGTTGCATTTACACTGTTCTGATCAGCTGAAGTCGCCAGCAAGTGGTGTTTCGAACGCTTCAAAACAGTGAATCATTTTGCGAAGCAATTGGTTCAATTGTTTCGAAGCTTTGAAAAGCTTAGTTTCTCCCATCACTATTTGTAGGGCATTCATCATTGTGCCCCTGCAAATTAGCCCAGTAGTATCAACTGCATCCTTCCAATGGCATTTCTCCCATTTCTATTTACAAAGCTATAAAGGTCTAGCCTGAAGCAAAGACTGAAGACTATTTAAATGTTGAGCAAGCAATTTCATTGGCTGCAGGATCAGCAGAGGCCAATCAGCTTTTACCATGCAGTAATGATGTGACTGCTTGCAGATTGCATGTTAAGGGACCTATCAATACAAAACAAATAGCATTAATGTAAATTTCAGAATCAATCAATCAATCAATCAATCTATCCTTCAGAAATTGACTGGATCATGAAAGGGGTATTATAATGACCTGCAAAAAAGGCAGCAGGCCAGTAAAGGAAGCGGATCAGAGTTTAGTTTTGGGGTGAAAATGGACTTTGTCACCATTTCTGTTTTGCTACACTAGTTTGACGTGGTCGTCACTGCAAACAGGTAGTTGGAGAGAAGCGGATGAAACGTTTGGCTAATTTCCCTGTCCATGCCGTCAGATTGACGTTAGTGGGAAAGGAAATTAATTCGAGAGGAAGTGCAAGTTATTAGATTTTGATTAAAGATTATGAAGATAACACATTTTTATTTTGAATAACACGCACTGATGAATCATGCACAATAAGACCAGTATTTTTTGATGCTGACGTAGCCTGTCCATTCAGAATTACTGTACACCCACTTCATCCTTCCTGTGAAACACTACCTTTTTAATGTTTTGGCATATTTTTTTGCACAGCTACTGCATACCGTAAGGTTTAAAAAAAAAAAATAAAAAAAATTATGATGGCCTGTTATTCTTTGTACGGCATTGGCAGGATTTTGCTTCTTCTCACAGCTGGAAGTCTGTACAGGAACAGCTGTGTCTGTCCAATAGATCAAAACATTTATGGCATCATATTTCCCTGTGATATCTGCATACTTCTCCCAAATCTGCTGAATTTGGTAGTGGTGAGAGTCTGTCTGCCTGCTCGCCCCACCCTTTCCCAAATGAGTGCATGAGGTGGAGCCTGTAACTTTCACAGAGTTCATCGGTTTCATTCGCTCCGTTACAGGCCCCTCTAAGTAAAATCATATACATATTGTTTGTGTAGAAGACGGGTATCTGCTGAGCCAAAGTCAACGTTTTCTTATCAAGAAATAATTGTAACCAGTTTTCATATCAAGGAAGTGGTCTTACAATTACAATGCTCAGTGAAATTGTAAATAGAGCATCAAAAGGAACTGGGATGAGAAAGAGTTTCTCAAAAGATCCCATAATCACTATCAGCTCTGTCTGTTTCTGTACAAAAAATAAAGAAGAAATGGGACGGGTTGACAGAGGGCAAAAAAGGAGGGAATAAGGGACTGATTCACACAATTGAAGAAAAACAAACTTTGGTTTTCAGCTTTATTCAACAAAACAAAATACATCAGCAAGCAGTCTGATTAAAAAGTATAAATACAACATTAATTTAAACAGCCAACACGGGTGGTGGTATTGTTTATACTTATACATATATTTCAAATAATAATAGATTTTCTGGTTTGAATGTATTTGTTTTTGCTTGTGGGCCAAAATCCAAAATCACTTCAACCCTCAACCAGCACTGGTGATGTCTCTTTTAACATCTAAAGCCCGGAACACACCAAGCCGACGCCGACGAACTAGTGGCGACAAAAGCAGACTGCGGGGTTGGCTCACGTCAGCAGCGTCTGGGTCCAAAGTTGCCCTGACACACCAAACCGACGCTCGACACCCGACGGCCAAGTAGCACGTCAGTTCTGCGCCTGCGTAAGAAGAAATGCCTTTCCGTACCAGCAGGTGGCAGTAGCTGAACAGCCAATCAGAATGATCAGATGGCCCGACTGACCAACGAGCATCGACGCCGATTCAACATGTCGAATCGGCCGAAAAATCTGTTGCTATGGGTGTTATTTGTGAGCTGCCCTTTCAAAAGTTTGGGGTCGGATCTTTTAATATTTTTGAAAAATTACAAGAAACCAGCCATGCTGTGAAATATTATTACAATTTTAAAACACCGTTTTCTATTTTCATACTGTATATTTTACATTTATTCCTGTGAAAGAATCATTACTCCAGTCTTCAGTGTCACATGATCCTTCCGAAATCATTCTGATATGTTTGTTCAGCACCAAATCAGCATTTCTTATTATTATCAGTGTTGAAAACAGTTTTGATGCTTAATATTTTTGTGAAAACCATGACTTTTTTCAGGATTTTTGATGAATAGAAAGCTCAAAAGAACTGCATTTATTTGAAATAGAAATCTTTTGTAACAGCATAAATGCCTTTAATGGCACTTTTGATCAATTTAATGTTTCCATGCTAAAAAAGTAATAGTTTCTTAAAATCGTACTGACCCCAAACCTTTGAACAATGTTACTTTGCAATAAGGCACAAAATGACAGGTTTAAATAACAATTTATATTTAAAAAAAAGAGAGAGATTTGTATAAAAAAAGAAAAGAAAAAAAAAAAGGTTATGTACAGCTTATTTCAGATGATAAATAAATTGTTAATGAAATACAGTTGCCATTTAGGTATGTTGAATCTTAACAATAGGTGCAAACACACAAATTTACATTATGCTCATTAAATCCAGCACCAGAACTATTTTTCAGAGGTCTACAAATACACATTAACACAATAAGAGATGCAGTCTATGACATCATCAAAAATCATATTTTTACAGAACTGAATTTAGCAAAAAAAAAAAAAAAAAAAAAAAAAAAAACACCATTTCCATAAATGAAGTCATGTTGAACATTATGAATCTATGGAGGAGAAGGAATAAATAGCCCATTCTATCCCCTCCATATGCAGAGCAGTGCCTGGTAGATTTCCCTAAGTGCTTGTGTGGAAAAAAAAAAATGAACACAGTGAAATACAATGCAATAGCATGCCACTGTTATGCATGCATTGTACAGACTGTACTGCTGAATTCATAGTAAATGTATGTACAAATGGTAAAAATCACAAATAATGACAGCCTTCTAAATAACAATACATTATAAGGTGCACTTACACATCAAACATGTTTCCATGTTAATCCGCCTCAACATTTCATGAGGGTACAGCAAGATTAGCCATCTCACTAAATGTTCTTTCTGGGGTTACAAAATGCAGAGGTTTTTACAAACTATGCCTAATCCACGATTTCTAAGCCCCAAGCACACGCTTGTAGGTTTTAAGCATGTGGAGGCCTTCTGGGAAGACCCAGAGCAAAGCATAACTAAGAATGCCAGTGAGTGTATTCAAACCAGTGAAGTTCTGTTGTGTCCCAGCCCAGTTCAGGAAGAGCTAGCTTAACATTTCTTCTCAAGCACCAAAACCACCAGGGTTAATAGATACGACATCATATGATTTAAAGGGATAGTTCATGCTAAAATGACAATTCTGTCATTATTTACTTATCCCCATGTTGTTACAAACCTGTATGACTTTATGTTGAACCAAAGTCCCTTTAAGACAAGTCATTTCACTCGGCGGCCATCTTTGAAACGCCTCTCGGGCATTCAAGTGCACCTCTATTTCTTTGAATGGGGAAACATCAAATTCTCCAAAGCTGTTTGCCAAGCTTTCGATTACATTTTATATTTGAAATCACCAATGACCTCTGACAACAACTGTCTCAAACTGCATTTCCAAATGCTTAAATCATGACAAAATACTTTTTTTTTTTTTTTTTCCAGGCTAGATCAAGCTAATGCGCATGCACAGTCCTAAATGCACGTCTCGCATCATATCTTGGAGGCGCACGTCTGACTGTTTCTATAGGAAACCGCTTCTAACGGCAGCTGCAGTGATGCAATGACTTTACCAATTGATGATTGGCTCTTATTTAGAAGGCGGGACTTATTCAGCCATATTGCGCGTTGCACTTTCTCGCATTCAAAACAATACGAGTGACGTGTCTTGTGTTTTTCTATAGTCTTTGTCTTGAACATCATAGTAGTAGTAGTTTCGGTTCCCATTACCAACATTATTTAAATGATCTTTTTTTGCATTCTGCAGATGAAAGAAAGTCATACAGGTTTGGAACGACATTAGAATGAGTCCATCATAACAGAATATCTTCTGCATACTAAATACAGTTTCAGCCATTCAATAAAAGACAATGGGGTCCAAAACTTTCAAGCTCCAAAAAGGACATAAAGGAGGTGTACAATTTGTTCTGACTCCCTTAATATAGACGAAAACAGTTGAAAAAGCCTTCAAAATGGCCACAGATGGACGAAAACCATAAAATTTTGAAAAAAACTCTTGATGAGTAAATTATATCAGAATTTTCATTTTTGGGTGAACTATTCCTTTAAGACCAGTCTGGGACTACATACAACGTGCAATGTTAGACTTGCTAACAAGGCCTGATGGGAATTTTGGCAACTGCACCTTATGTTCTTGGAATACAGTTACGGTTAAATACTGTAAGCACCAATCATGACTTGACAGATCACAGTAGAGTCCCTCTCAGGAAATAAACTATTTCCTATAAATGGGTACACACACAAAACAATATAATGGTATAAACACTGAAAAATAAGTTATGTACATGTCTTTAAAAATTTGCTGCCTTGCAATCCATGGTCCTATATGGCCCATATATAAAAAAAACAGGGTGATGCAGGAATGTTGTGCAAATTCCCACGAGGGACAGTGTCTCTGTGATGGGGCATGTACATTCTGTCTGTGTTCATTTGAACCAGTGCAGGTAATTTGAGTTCACGGCAGGAAAGCACATGTTGTTACTGCATGATCCTCCATAGCTCGGAGGGCACATGGAACAAGGAACACCTACTTTATACGGGGCCTCGCCAATCCAGTTCCCCCTGTAAACAACAATAGAATCAACATTGTCAATGACACACCGATGAGATATATTAGACTAAACTGTTTGAAATTACCGGTGACATGAAGCATACAATAACGATTTCCATTTTAACTGATTCTATGTTGGTTCTATGAAAAGACATGCTTTAAATCAATCCAGATCTACTTAAACTAGTTCTCAGATAGCAAGTCGGGTCTTTACTAGAGTTTAAAAATAACTGTAGCCTAAGAATTTTCTGCAAAAGGAGGAGGTCACAAGTCAGTCACAAGTCACCAGCCACACAAGATCATGGTGCTTTGATTCTGGAATTAGAGGCAGAATTCCACTAAAATTCCACATACAGCAGGAATGCGAGAGGTCGTCTAGGTCTTTGAACCAGAAAGCCCCTTGGATGTCCATGTCAAAAAATGTTTTTAACAGAGGAGTGTCAAATTGCTAGCTTAGCCTAATTATGTTACTGAAGTTACTTTCACTCTGGAGTTTAGCTTAGCTACAGCACAGAAAACATACTTACTTTGGAGAATAGTTGCACACCAAGTATGTTGCTCTCTTCCATACTGAGCCCCAAACATTCATATTATGGCAAGTGTTGATGGCACATCCTACTTTATTTGAGGTTGCCCACACCATCTGGTAAAAACATAAGCAACAAGTGAGCAATGGTCAAATGAGAATGATAAACACTGCCGTTCAAAAGTTTGGGGTCGGTAAGATGTTTTTGAATTAAGTCTCTTATGTTCACCAGGGCTGAATTTATTTGATCAAAAAATACAGTAAAAAAAAAAAAAAAAACAGCATTATTATGAAATATATTTAAAAAAAAAAAGAAAAGAAAACAGTTATAGAATATATTTTATATTGTAATACAATTTGAATTTTCAGCAGCCATTACTCCTGTCTTCAGTGTCACATGATCCTTCAGAAATAATTTTAATCTGTTGATTTGCTGCTCAAGAAGCACTTTCCATTGTTATCAATGTTTTAAAAAAAAGTTGTGCTGCTTAATATTTTTGATAATATTATAAATTATCCTTTATCCATTATCCTTTGTAACATTATAAATGTCTTTACTGTCACTTTTGATCTATTTCATGCATCCTTGCTGATTAAAAGTATTAATTTCTTTCAACAACAACAAAAAAATAAAAATAAAATAATAAAAATAATTCGTTATTCGGTATAACACTTTTGGTTATACCGAATGACGATATTTTCAAACAATGCTAACAGGCTGATATCTAGCTAGCTAGCAAAAGGACAATCAAACATTTTATATTTAGTAAGTTTTTAAAATATTAAAACATTTTCCATGTTTTATAATGCTTGTACCGAATGACCTGATGTTTCGGGACATGCATATGAGCAAGTGAAAACATGAATTTTTCAAATAGTTAAGAGAAAGTTAGTTACTTTGCTTCATGACCATGTGGTCCTTTGCGGGTGTCTGAATGATGTCACATCCTTTCACATGATATTGACTGCATGACTTGATCCAAAATGGTCCCTTTATATTGGTTACTCCGAATGACATCAATGAAATAAATTTTTCCGGACATTCTTTCTCATAACAAAGTGACGACTTCCTAATCTTAATACCGTTACCATATGATGTTATAAAGCCATGCCAGAATAAAAAATATATACATTTATTACATTTTAAGATATTTTATGAAATGGCTGTATTGGCCTTTGGACGGTTAAACCGAATGACCTTTTGACACTTCAAAATCTTTAAAATACCTTTATATGTAGCAAAATATAATTAAAAATGGATTCAATAAAAGATCTAGTTGTACTACCTTACATACATTTGGATGTCATATCTTTGTTTTTTTTTTATTATCATTATTATTATTATTAAGGTCTAAAAAAAAAAAAAAAAAAAAAAAAAAAAAAAAAAAAGACCAGTCACATCATTGACCCATAATCTTACTGACCCCAAACTGAGAATGGTATTATAGATGAATATAAATATAATAAATTAATTTCATGAAGACCATCTTAAATCAACTCACTTGTGTATAATGAGTACACATAGGCCCATAGCACTTAAGAGGACATCTGGGATTGCAGTCTCGAGGATAGGGAAAAGAATAATCCTTCACTTCATCATGCCAAGGCTTCACCAGCTGCAAAATCGATCTGTACCTGTAAACAATCCAAACATAGCACTAAATCTCATTATGGTGTGATAAAGTGCTTAGCTTGGTCTTTCAGGCCAAAATGTCTATTGGTACAGTAAAAGCATCAGTGATCACAGACTGGGACTGAGGGTGGAGATGCATACCTTCCTGTTCGAACTGAAAGGTTCTGACCCAGAAATCTAAGAAGACTGCGAGGACCATGCTCCCAAATGCACGTAGACGCCCACTGCTCAGCTGTTTTTGCCAGAGTGTCATCCCAGACCTGAGACATGAAATACACTTTCATCAGTCTACTAAAATAAATTAATTTATTGCATTATTTAATAAATAATGTTTTAATTTTTTTTTTAAGAGAGCATGATGGATTTACACAGATAAAATTCTGTCCATAAAAGGAAGATTAAAAGCAAATTTCCAAACATTAACACAGATCTGCTAGATTCCTGAATAAGTCAAACCATGGACACACATTTTATGCTGGAAAATGTAGCTAAACTATTCAACACAGTATACCATTACATAATCTTTGGCCCTTTAATCATGCTAAAATCAGAGAATTTGTTTAAAAAAAAAGACCTTTTAGATCTACTGAAACACTGCATTTCTCATGACTGTGCACTTTTGAAAGTATTTCAGTGCTTAGCTGTGGTCTTAGCACATTGATAATGCTGGAAGGGATCTACTCTGGTGGTCTGAGCCAATTAAATCTGCTCAACAGCTGCTGGTGCCAAATGGACACAGAAGTTTGTCATTCCTGCATCCTGTGATGAGCGCAGTTACATGTGCAACGTTCACGTGTCCAACTACAACAGCAGCAATGTGCTTTCCAGGCAAAATGCCAGGTAATTATACAATTAAATAAATAAAACAACTGAACCCAATGAACTGCTGTGAGGGTGTAGAGCAAAAGTTCAAACAAGCAGAACTTTTTTTCTAAAATTCAAACTGTTCCTGACTGTATCACAGGCTACTTATTTTTTAAAAAAAGGGTAATTATTATAAGTGACTTACCATATATTCCATGTTTGAGGCTGGGGGGAAAACTTTCCCTCTGACTTTATTATGGTAATCAAGAATAGTGAGCATATCGTTCTGGGAAATATAACGTTTCCGTCTGGTTTTGGGAAGGTTTGCGGCCTCTGTGAGATATTTTGGAGGCACAGAGCCAATATCAGTGAAATTGGTTGCTGGCAGCGATGAAGAGGCAGTGGGATTGAAGGCTGCCAGTGCACTTGCTCCACAGGATATACACAAGAGCAGAATGTCGATAGCCAAACGGTTTTCATTCATGATTTATGGCTGAGATGTGGTGAGAGGTTTCTATTCCTTTCTGCAGAATCTGCCTGTGAAACACAAATGATTCCCATTTATTAGAGAACACATTAAACCCTATTATATCAATTGACCTTCACTGTACCATGAGATAACATTGAAAAAAACATTTTATCAATATAACATCTTTTCTTCTAACTTGTCAGAATAACTTCTATCATTTCTATTCAGATGTATTAGTTTTTAGAATTAAATTCACACTGGTTGTTAAAGTGCAATGAATTTAAGAATTATACACACACACACACACACACACACACACACACACACACACACACACACACAAGGTATCAATTTCATGTTAACTTGTTTTGATTTTAGCAAAACGTTTTAGCATAAATTTGACACTAACAAATAAAATGCTTTAAATAAAATGAGACAACTATTTATTTAACACTGAGCATGCAGACATTTGTCTACACGCTACACAACAATAATCCAACACACAATATAATTAAATAAAAGATAGCTTGTAAACACAAATATCCCTACCTTCTCAGAGATGCTAGATCAGCCTGTGGATATAAACACGTCTCCTATTTGCCTGAGTCTGTCCAGTAGTAGCTTTGTTTTAAGTCTTTGTGAACTCGTGAGCTCTTTCTTTCTCTCTCCCTCTCCCTGCTGAGAAGCGCTGCGATTTTATATACGGCTGAAGTACCGGTTCAGGAAGTGTTCCGGCTTTGAAGGTGCGCGGGGTTCCGCCCCGTTCGTCACCTGAAACGTGACATCATCTGAGACGTAATACTGCGTTTCTTTTATCAATTTCCTGGCACATACAAGCAGGCTTAATCAAAACATCTGCTTTTAGTTTGCACAGCTGGCGTGAGTAGAAAAGAAAACATAAGATAAGCAAGTGAATATTCCCGTGACCCCAAATTGCAGCTTAGTCCATTGCAACGGCAAATAAAGAGGTTCCAAATGAACAAATGTATGAGTATTAAACTAGGGAGTGTTGTAACTAATTGTGTGTAAAAATCTGTAACTGTTAGTGCCGGATAGCCCCATATTAATTTACTTCAAATTACAGTTGTTTAGAAATCTACAGTTTATCCCTGTAAATTATTGTCTAGAACAAAGTGCTGTTGTTACAACCTACCACCCTAAAAATAAGTAAGGAAAAATGATGGAGTGTCCCAAAAAGCAATCAGGAATTTATTGGAATTTATTTATCACTTGTTTCATTATTGCATGATTCAGCATTTTTGAACAAATAACTTGAGTGAATTATTCAATGACTCATTTGAATAACTTGTCGCGTACCTGAATGATTTACTGTTTTTAAACAAATCGGTTGAATGAATGATTCAATACTTACTTAATAAGAGCCATTTTGCCGCCACCAACCTATCTGCACTTTTGGAGTGCTGCTCAACCAATCAGATTTGAGGTGTAATACAACTCATGTTACAATAGGGTCTCCTCTACCTTATTATGCCTAGCATCCATATGCACTGCATATGCTATGCATATTACTTGTTATTCTTCCTTTAATCACCCATCATGCCATGCAAAAGCATTCATATCTATTAAAGCTGAGTTTGTTTTTATAGACAATAAACTGGTTTAAAGGTCTGTCAGTTAGGCTGCACCATAAAGTATGTAGTTACAATACAACGATAGTCTTACACTGTCTTAAATGGTCAAGTAATTAGGACATTCAAGAATAGCTGGGGGAAGTCCAGCAGTTTTTATATTTTAGGGCTGTTGCTCTCAACTTTATTTTCTTTGTCTTATTTATAATAATTCATTAAATTGTACAGATTGCACTTGTTCAGTGTCAGAGTCAAGCCAATCTAGTGTGCCATAGTAGTTGGCGAGCCAAGAGCAAAACCCCCTCAGCAGTTCAATCATTTTCTTTGGCTGCCTGAGGACAAATTAAAGCAACGTGACGCAGAAGCAGCCTCCTCCTCCACATAAACGGCAGTGGTTTCCAAACTTTCTTGGAAGTGATGGTCTTCAAGAGCTAGAATTGGGAGAAATGAAGCCGACATATTGTACAACTACGTTGTGAGAGCTGCTGGATTTTATGGGACAGTCTGTACTCTCTGTGGGAAAATCATGTCAGATCTATTCCATATGTCAAGACTGGTAAATTTACTGAACTGCAAATATTCAACCTCAGGTATACATGAGGCATTGAGGGGGCAGGTATGATTCCACATATACTACAACATTAGTATAATAAGGCAGCTTTTAAAGGAACATGTCAATTGTGCCATTAAAGGGTTAGTGTCATTAAGTACTCACCCTCATGTCATTCCAAACCCGCAAGACCTTCGTTCATCTTCGGAAAACAAATTAAGATATTTTTGATGAAATCCAAGTGGTTTTTTATCCCCCATAGAAAGCAATGAAATGACCAAATTCAAGGTCCAGAGAAGTAGCAAAGACATAGGTAAAATAGTCAACGTGACTACAGTGGTTCAAACTTGATGTTATGAAGCGAAAAGAATACTTTTTGTGCACAAAAACAAAACAAAAATAATGATTTTATGCAACAATTTTTCTTCTTCCCTGTCAGTTTTCTACGCAGTTGACGCAGTGAACGCAGTGCAGTGCTTCTGTGTTCTATGTCAGAACATCAACGTATTGGCCGGCTCCTGCATCAGCATCACACGCATGCATCGTGGTGCTCAAGTAAACAGCATCGGCCAATACTGAGCCAGCATTTGGATGTAAACACGGAAGCTCTGCACTGCGTTCACTGCATCAACTGCGTAGAAGACTAAAAGGGACAAGGAAAAATCGTTAAATGAAGTCATTATTTTTTATTTGTTTTTGTGCACAAAATGTATTCTCGTCGCTTCCAATAAGGTTGAACCACTGTAGTCACGCTGACTATTTCAGTGATGTCTACTATTTCTCTGGACCTTGAATGTAGTAATTTCCGTTGCTTTCTATGGGAAATTTAGAAAAAAAAACTTCTCGGATTTCATCAAAAATGTCTTAAATTTGCGTTCAGAAGATGAACGAAGGTCTTGCGGGTTAGGAACGACATGAGTAATTAATGACAGAAATTTTATTTTTGGGTGAACTAACCCTTTAAGCCACAAGTCAAGTAACATCTACAGTCAAAACAAATTCACCTTCCCCCTACATCAAAACATCAACCTTCATCAACAGGCCAATCCAAATTCAGTATGAACACACTAATAAACAGCTACTATGACCTCACTGCACCTGCTCTGGTTTTACTGATGCACACTCCTGGACAGATGTTCATTTATGCACACCACACATGCTTCTGCCATCACATTTAAAAGAAAAGATGTCTGTCGTCTTACTACTTGACCCAGGATTCAAATTCGTTGAAGACAAGGGAACTTTCATCAGCCATCAAGAAATGTGTTCTCCCCATGTTATTTCAGGTCTTTTAGGTCTCTCAAATCCAAATGCTAATCTATAACATCAACAGTCACCACTGCCCCAGGTAATTAGACCACATTTAATGATCACATAGTCAAACAAACAATCACTTCTCATTTGTGAGGAATAGACTGAGTAGAGGACTGTTATGGAGAAGCCCACTTTTTTTCAGACGGAACATTTATTTACTTATTGCCTCATTCCAAGTTTCCCCTCGCAATCCCTCTCCGTGGCCTCGTGGAAGCCCTGTTGATGCCAGCAGTGTTAGACGCAAAAGAAGCTACACATCATGGAGTTCATCAGTGTGCCTTCGGCCCATGCGTTCTTCAGACACAGACTCACAGCTGTGAACTCCACCCCGAGGCTTTAGTTTCTTCTCTGGCAGAGAACAGCATGTCTAGGAAAATCACTTAGCAGTCATCGGTGTGTGAATGAAACTAAAACACCACTGCCTTGAGACTAGCAAAACCAGTGTCTGCCCTCAGGGGTGGAATTTGAGAGCTATGCTGGAGTGGTGATTTGATTCAAACAGTCATTGATAATTTGTTTTTGTTTGTAGTCATTGAAAGGGTCAGACTTATCTCAGGGATCTTTTCCAGTATGGAAATCATTAGTATGTTTTGTTCTCAAAAACTGGCACATCCAGTCCTTATTGAGATCAATTTAGACATAAACATAAGGTGGAGTGTCAATACATAGTGGCTTATCCACGTCATAGGCATGTGTTATGATATTTTCATATGTTTCACATTGTTTTCTGGCCATGCTCAACCTTTGTCTAGATGTTACTACACAGAATTGATACCATTATTTATGAAAATGCAAAAACATTTACTGTTTTTCTTGCACTGTCCTGTAATTTTGTTAAGAATATGGATATTGAAATGTAATTTAAAGAAAAAGATGTTTTGTTTTTTTTATGATTATATTTAAACTATAATTCCAAACATTACATATTCCATAAAATAAATATGGGCATCAAAGAACCTTAATTTACACATTTCAAAACAGAAATAGGTCAGTACCTTAATTAATTAAAGCTGCAGTCCGTAAGTTTTGCCCCTTTGTCGCGTCTCTGTTCAAAACCTGCAATTGTAGTTATTTGCGGAATTATCATCTTTATGTGGGTTGTGCATCGGCACGGCTCCTCAGCGTGGATGAATTTAATGTTTTGAGGAGAATGTGTGGCTGTCGGTCACCGCACCGGTGGATACTGTACAGTTACTTCGGAATCACAGATTGTAGTCTTGGAAGTATGACTAAAATAAGAATTTTCACCAGAGAATGTCATCTGTAACAAATCTGCCACTTTTGTTCTGAAAAAAAAAAAAAAAAAAAAGAAGCATTACAATAAATAGCGCTACCAATGGTGATTAAATCTAACGATCACTTAGCTCATATCACATCAAACCATGCAAATTATTATTATTGTTATACTTTGTTCTCAAATAGTTAATGTTAACAACATTAGCATTGCATGACTCTGTGTATTAGTGTTACCTGTAGATTTCAATTTATGTACAGTCTAATCTCTAATTGTTCATTTGTCATACCATACCATACAATCTGCCATCAAAATTATAAGTTTAATCATTGCAGCTGCTGTGAGAAAAGGCTATAAATGATCCATCACCTTCAGCATCCTCACATGATACAGGTGCTGGTCATATAATTAGAATATCATCAAAAAGTTTTATTTCACTAATTCCATTCAAAAAGTGAAACTTGTATATTATATTCATTCATTACACACAGACTGATATATTTCAAATGTTTATTTCTTTTAATTTTGATGATTATAACTGACAACTAAGGAAAATCCCAAATTCAGTATCTCAGAAAATTAGAATATTTTGAAAAGGTTCAATATTGAAGACACCTGGTGCCACACTCTAATCAGCTAATTAACTCAAAACACCTGCAAAGGCCTTTAAATGGTCTCTTAGTCTAGTTCTGTAGGCTACACAATCATGGGGAAGACTGCTGACTTGACAGTTGTCCAAAAGACGACCGTTGACACCTTGCACAAGGAGGGCAAGACACAAAAGGTCATTGCAAAAGAGGCTGGCTGTTCACAGAGCTGTGTCCAAGCACATTAATAGAGAGGCGAAGGGAAGGAAAAGATGTGGTAGAAAAAAGTGTACAAGCAATAGGGATAACCGCACCCTGGAGAGGACTGTGAAACAAAACCCATTCAAAAATGTGGGGGCGATTCACAAAGAGTGGACTGCAACTGGAGTCAGTTCTTCAAGAACCACTACGCATAGACGTATGCAAGACATGGGTTTCAGCTGTCGCATTCCTTGAACTCTTGAACAACAGACAGCGTCAGAAGCGTCTCACCTGGGCTAAAGACAAAAAGGACTGGACTGCTGCTGAGTGGTCCAAAGTTACGTTCTCTGATGAAAGTAAATTTTGCATTTCCTTTGGAAATCAGGGTCCCAGAGTCTGGAGGAAGAGAGCAGAGGCACACAATCCACGTTGCTTGAGGTCCAGTGTAAAGTTTCCACAGTCAGTGATGGTTTGGGGTGCCATGTCATCTGCTGGTGTTGGTCCACTGTGTTTTCTAAGATCCAAGGTCTACGTAGCCGTATACCAGGAAGTTTTAGAGCACTTCATGCTTCCTGCTGCTGACCAACTTCATGGAGATGCAGATTTCATTTTCCAACAGGACTTGGCACCTACACACAGTGCCAAAGCTACCAGTACCTGGTTTAAGGACCATGGTATCCCTGTTCTTAATTGGCCAGCAAACTCGCCTGACCTTAACCCCACAGAAAATCTATTGGGTATTGTGAAGAGGAAGATGCGATATGCCAGACCCAACAATGCAGAAGAGCTGAAGGCCACTATCAGAGCAACCTGGGCTCTTATAACACCTGAGCAGTGCTACAGACTGATCGACTCCATGCCATGCCGCATTGCTGCAGTAATTTAGGCAAAAGGAGCCCCAACTAAGTACTGAGTGCTGTACATGCTCATACTTTTCATGTTCATACTTTTCAGTTGGCCAAGATTTCTAAAAATCCTTTCTTTGTATTGGTCTTAAGTAATATTCTAATTTTCTGAGATACTGAATTTGGGATTTTCCTTAGTTGTCAGTTATAATCATCAAAATTGAAAGAAATAAACATTTGAAATATATCAGTCTGTGTGTAATGAATGAATATAATATACAAGTTTCACTTTTTGAATGGAATTAGTGAAATAAATCAACTTTTTGATGATATTCTAATTATATGACCAGCACCTGTATAGCCTACTAGCTGGGACTTGTTCTTTATGTAAACAGACGTGATGTAATGACACAAAGATGAACGGATGCATGCTCGAATTTTCTGCAGAAACCCACCAGTACCACCCGAATTAGAAAACATTTTTACAAGCTTACCGTTGTGAAGCGGGCTAAGGTAAGGAGATAGTTTTGAACATTGGCTAGTTATGTACTTTGTTAAAAAATTGATTTTGGATCATTTTTAACCAAAAAAAGTTACGGACAGCAGCTTTAACAGAAATTGAAAGTAGCAAAAACAAAAGTGTGAATTAAGCCTTCAAGACTTCAATCATGTCAAGTATACTTTTGGCATTGAGTATGGAAAGATTGATATATTTGGTCTTGCTATTACCAGTAGATACACAAACATCTGTGAGCATGTAAGATACGCTGCTGCTACAGGAATAGACATGAATATAGATGTGTAGTTTTTCTTTACAAAGTGACATCACAGGCTACTGGCTTGGCATGTAGAATACAGTGTTTTTGATCATTTTTGTCTATCTGGGTGAACATGGAACGTTTTGACAACATTGTCGCCTGTACTCAAAAAACACAAAGAAAAAACTTAGTTTTATCATTGTCGTGTAAACGTACCCTAAATGTAGCTTTCTCCTAACCCTTGTTAGTTTCCTTGGGCACTCATTAGTTAATGATTATGTTAACCTGTCTCCCATTTAGTTCCCTTGTTAACTCAGCCTACCTGCTGCCACTGTCAGACAAAAAAATCGAAGACAGCTGTGGTTAAATGCAATAAAACGAGTGGACTGGACAGAAACGATAATCAGAAATGCCCACGTTTGCAGTGTACACACATATCATTTAAGGTTAAATAAACGATTGTCTTTTGTTGGTATGGATTATAGTTTGGTTACGTGTCTAGAGATTTCTCATGCATGCCCACCTAATCAGAAATTGGGAAACAAGTTAAGTGATTTCTCACATAATGTCACAGATCCGCCAGGCTCATCATCAGCCAATCACAGCGCACTCCCTCACCAGAATACTGATCACACGCACCTGCTCCCCATCATCACCTGATCACACCTCACACTTAAGCATGCCATCACCGCTGTCAGTTGTCCGGTCTCGTTCTTATGTTAAGGACTGCTTATGTTTGATCTCCGATACTCCAAAGCTTTCTACCAGTTCTGCTCCAGCATGTTTCCTCAGTCTCTGTGCTCCCGTGTCTCTGTGTGTGTCAACTTACCACCTACGTGTGTTCTCTCCATCGCTGATCACCCATCCACTCAAGATCATCGCACCTGCAAGATAAAGGACAGTATTATTACCAGTCTCCTTTTTAGTACATCATTACCATCTCTTTCACTTACCTGCATCTCTGTTTACCACCTGCTGTTGTTAATAAACACCCATCTGCATCATATCTGTGTCTCTGGTCCCTCTGTCCGTAACCCATAACGTTTAAGGCTGATTTATACTTCTGCGTCGGACCTACGCCGGAGACTCTGCGCCGTAGGCTATGCATCTGTTTTCATTTATACTTCTGCGTCGTTGTCCACATCGATGTGCATGCAGACCACTAGTAGGTGGTGTCCGTGGTCATGTTGAGTATCAAGGCAAAAGCCGAAGAAGAAGCAGCTTGTCATGTACGTTGTCAGAGAAGCTTACAAATAGAAGCGGCAGAGAAGCGGCAAATAGGTAACGACTTTTGTTGCAGTATGACTGCATGTGTCCCCTGAAACAGAGCATTTTTTCATTCCTATGGAAGCTGAAAACGCTCGCTCTTCTCAGAGTGCTCCGTGCCAGTTTTTCGACCTGAGAGAGGGGTTCTAGTAGACCAATCACAGTGCTTGCAGTCCGCATAGAATTGACGTTGTTACATTTTTGAAGAGGTGCGCGTCAGGCTACGTTGTAGGCTACGCATGCTACACACAGCCTACGCCGTAGTTACGGCGTACACCTGACGCAGAAGTATAAATCAACCTTAACTTAGCGCATAAGTTAGCTAACAATTGAATATTTATATGCCTTCAGTTTCTCTTTACTATACATGGTTTCCCTAGGTGTAGATGTTAGGCCACTCACCCGGAGGTAATCCTATCAGATCGTCTATCCATTGAGTGAGCGTGTACGGGTCGGGTCGGCCAATCTGATTCCGTCTGATTAAGTTAACTTTTACAAATAACAATCAGTGACCTTACATATTCAGATAAAATCGGATTTTCTCCAGTTATTGTTAAAAAACAAGCTAACAAAAAACAAGCTAACAAGCTAGCTAGCGTTAGTTAAGTGGTCAGGGGAATCGTTCTGCCTCCACCTAAGCTACGCCCACAAAAAAGTCACAATGTTTACTAACTGAAAAGAGGTCTATATACTCCCTTTTCCGTTCAGTCCCTTGTCAGTTCTCATCCTTACATTATGTGGTAATACATGTATATGTATGTATGTATGTGTGTGTATATATACACACTTCTGACTGCCCCATCCCTGGAATGCGATTTCAACTGAGGTGGACCAACCCCCCCTGCCCCACATAATGTAAGTATATACAGCGCACAGCATAAATGAGTACACCCTCTCTGAAACTTATAATAGTCAGCAATTACTCAATTACTTAGAAGATATGCTAGGGTTCTTTAGAGATTTAATGTTCCAGCAAGTCTGCTTAATCAATTACCAAAGAAGCATGTCAAAATTATTCAGTAAAATAAGATTTTCTTATCGAGGTGATACAATGTTGTGTAGCAAAAATGAGTACACCATCCTAAAAGTTACTAAATAAAATGAAATAAAAATGTTCTAGTGTAAGTTTAAGGCAATGTTTGATCAACAGGTAAGTATGTTGAACCAAAACATTTAAAGAGAAGTAATTTCTTGACAATTAAAAGTGTTATATAGCCCACTAAATCATTTTCAGACTTAATGCTGACAACAATGAAATCACTTGGGAGAGAACTGTCAGGAGACTTATTTCTTAGGACAAAAGAGGACAGTGGTACAAGAAGATTACGAAATCATTGTTTTAAGTGTGAAAATATAGCAAAAGTAACACAGAAATTCAAAAACAATGGACTTGTGACAAGACCCCTGAAATAATCGGGCCTTCATTTTAAGCTTTCATTTAGTGATGAGGAATTTTTTTTGCTAGACAAAGAGCAGGAGAAATACCAAGCGAGTGTCTCAGAGCCAGCAAAAGCTATGAAAAGAGTGACTGTTCATCTCACAGAGTCAGATGCAGCCTGCAGAAATTACATGCATGGTTGTTGTTCTCACTGGAACTACCTACTGTAGCCAAAGCACAATAAAGTCAGTTAGTCATTTCCAAAGCCCATATTTACAAAATATAGATTCTGGGAATCAATACTCTGGTCTCATGAGACCAAATTAATCATTTTGGATCTGACAGCATCCAAAATGTTATGGTGTTGCTAGAGGAGGAGTACAGTGAGAAGTGCCTGGTTCCCACAGTAAAGTTCAGTGGTAGTAAAGCTCTTATATATTATAGGGATGTATGAGTGCTGAAGGTGTGAGGGAGTTGTGCTTTATCAATGCTGTCATGAATTCCCACACCACTGTGTAATTTAATACACAAACTTGAAACAGAAGATGTTAACCTTTCCTAATTCCCTGCATTGTTGGGCATTTTTTTAACATGACAATGACGATATGCATTCTCCCAAGCTGAAAAACCTTCTGTGGACATGCACTGAAAAAAAAGTGTGTTAAATTTACATGATTTAATAGTGTACATCGGTCCCACATGAATCAATTAAGTTATACAAATATAATTTGTTAATGTAACTTCAATATGAGGAAATTAAGTAAATTTTAAGTGACCCAATTAAATAGTCTCAAAGTGAATTTTGTAAGGTTCATTGATTCATTCTTTTAGAACATCCATCTATCCATCCAATGTGTTCTTTCATTCAATTCAACTTCATATATGTGTTACATGATTGATTCATTAGACTGGACTAGACAGTTAACAGCCTATAGCTAACAATAGTGCACACACTAGCACGTTAAATGTTAGCTTTCAGCACAAAGCTAAAATTGATTGTGAAGCACCAGTCCACAGCCTAAGCAAATGCCCCACTCTTCTCTACAACTGTAACCCAGTGAAATTTAAAACATTCTAATAATTGCAATATAAGTGAACACTGAACACTATTAAATACTATCAAGCATCCCCGTTTTCATCATACTGCAAAACACATAAAATAACACAAAACTTTATCCAGCCATGTGCAATGCATGATGGGAACTAACAAGCACCGCCCATTTTCAGTTAATGGAACAAAATTTATTCATGTAATCCCAACACAAACGGATTAAGTAAACTTCAATACTATATATATCTACGTGGATTAAACACGATGAAATTAAGTTAGGACACAATGTGTAGGAATTGTGTTGCTTTAGCTCATTTTAATTAAGTAATTTGAACAAGCAGCAAAAATGTTTTTTTTTTCAGTGTGTATTGCACTCAATCTTAACACTCTTGAGCACCTGTGGGAGATTCTGTAGAGACGAGTTGAGCAACACTCCCCATTAAAGATCAGGGCATTTAAGGAGCTCACCATCCAGGAGTTAAACAGAACAGATGTGACAATTTGTCATGAACTTGTACACTCCATGCCAAGAAGGGTCAGAGCAGTATATTCAAAATTATAGAGGGCATACTAAGTACTAGAATATTATACATTTGTTAAATTAAATCTAGGGTGTACTCATTTCTGCAATCCTTCATTTAAACAAAATTGGCTAATTTACTTATTTTATGGCTATTAATGATAATTCTCAGTTTTTATTATGTATATGTTTAATACATTTTAGTTTTGCCATCTTTCCATGAATTGTATTAGTGATCATAAAAAAAATCTTTTGTATTTGTTCACAGGGGGTGTACTCATTTATGCTGTGCACTGTATGTATACATGGTTGGTATATAGACCTCCTTAACTGAAAGCAACTAGTGTCTGTCTCAAACCTTTTGATCAGATGAGGAAAAGGAATGGTCCAGAAAAGATGTTTTCCCACCATGTTGTGGGAAATAGTCCACCATATTGTGGGAAATGGTCACATGGTCCTTTCTGGGTTTTCAAAGATCTTATTGTCAGGTTTGACAAGTGCACATACAAAAGTGAGCTCTTAAATCGAGATCAAGTAAACAGTGTTACACAAAGTCAGGTCCAACTGCAACCTTTGAATACCCATAATAACGTTAATCTAGACATTACATTGAGCCACATATTAAACATCTTGTACAGATATAAGAAACAACACCTGCACGTTATGAGGGTGAATCTTGTCTTGTCCACAGTAAATAAAGCTGAGGTGTGGGAACATGATCATGCATCTCCATGCTACTGTATCTATTTTTAACATACTACATTCCTGCACAGCCAAAATATTCTCACTCATATATATATAAGACAGTTATGGCCATCTTTGATGCCAGGACCTTATAAGCGCGGGGGCAGTTGGCTTTGTGGCCGTCCTCAGACATTTCACAAGAGGTTCTGATGTAAACGCCGCAGGCACAAGTAAACATGAAATGCTCCCCAGGTCTAAACTTAGCCAGTGGGGATTTTTTTTTTTTTTTTTTTTCTGAGAATGAAGTTGTACATGAATATAACATCAAGCAGAAATACATACACATAATTACAACATTTTCTTCCAGAAAATTCACCAAACTAAATTTTAATTAAGTTTTATTATTATTATTATTTATAACTATTATACATTTTTGTATTAATATTTTGAAGTAGCTTCAATTATTGTCATTTTAATATATATATATATTTGTAATTGAGTTTGTCATTTTTATTAGTTTTGGGGTTTTTAAAATATTATTATTTAGGTTGAATTTATTTTTATTTCAGTTTTTGTTTTTATTTATTTCCAGTTAAATTAACTGCTTCTACTTAAACTTATTTCAGTTAGTTGCCAAGACAACATTTCTAATGTTCGTTTAATGTTTTTCATCATCTAATATTTATGTTTTAATTAATTGCAGCTTTATTTCAATAAACAAAAATGTTTTAATAGTTTTTTTTTTAGTTAAAAATAACACGGATATATACTCTAAAAAAATAGGGCAAAATGTACTGTATTAATTTGACGGTGTTTATTTTTTGGATATTTTATTTTTGAATTTAGAACTTCATTGCATTGTGTTTTACGGAAAAATTACTGGATAATGTCCTGCTAATTTCCTGCCAGTACGTTATTCGTATTTTTTATTTTTTTATTTTTATTTTTTTTACAGTGTAGTTCACTTAAAAATGAAAATTATGTCATTCTAACATGTATGATTTTCTTCTGCGGAGCTCAAAAGAAGATATTCTAAAGAATGTTTCAGTTAGTTTTGCCTATATATGTTGTACAATTGTACATTCCACAGAAGAAAGAAAGCCATACAGATTCAAGTTTGGTTTTTAGGTGAACTATCCCTTTAATGGAACTGCCATTGTTCTCTGGATGGTGTATGAAGATAAATGTTGGAGAAAAGACAGAATGCTCTGACATTTTACCTGTTTATAGTGGCTTTGGAGCACATCTCTGGTCTGGCCTTGGTGGGAATAAAAGTGTGCAGTGTGGGTCAGCGTGGTCTTGCAGATCTCCCTTGGTTGTGAAAATGAGCAAGCCGATTGGCTGCGGCTAAAGAGGGCCTGAGGCTGTCTAGACAGCAGATGAAAGATGACTTTCAGCTTTGGCAGCTGGCGGTTTCAACCTCGTTCCCTAGCCAAGGTTTTCTACCTGTCATGGCTAATTCAAGAGCATGTCCAAATCACACTGCATATGTGCAATTCTAACTTAATGCTGTATGTCAGATGCACACCCCAACAACGTGTGGCTTTCTTTCTTTCTCTTTTCACGTGGCTAAAAATATCAGAACTGACTGCAGAAAACGTTGTACGTCCAAAGCAATTTAGAGGATGAAGAATGGAATATTGTGTTTTATAAACTTCTGTCTTTGTCAAGATTAAAGCACTTACTTTCTAATTCAAGTTGCCCAGTATTGTTTAACTCTGAGAAGATTCAAAGGGGAGATAAGTTTTTCAAGTTACATGCTTTAGTATATGAATTGTCTGGAACTAAAAACTGTATAATGTTGCTAGTCAAGTGATACCAGATGAGCTACATGGATACATGTGCTGAAGGATAAACTTGTGCATATATGTGTATGTGTCTCATGCGCTGTAAGCAGTACAGCTGAAAATCACAGGATATGGTGAGTGGTAGAGCAGATACATGCTGGTTCTTCTTTCAGTTGGTCTGTGTTTTTAAAATGTTAACTATCATAAATCATTTTCCTACAATCAAAATGTTTTGGAGATTTATTCCCCCACTGTATTTTTCATCATGTAACTTCTGCAAAAACTGTCAAGTCAACAAACTGTAGAGGAATATTAGCAGGTTGTTTTAAAGTTCCCGGTTTGGCTTGTATTTTTAAGATCAGTTTTTATCTGATGGCTGGTGTCTGTCTAAGAATGTACCTTCATAAAAGTTTAGGGTTTTGAAATTTGGCACCAACAATTCAGTTGGAAATCTATTAAATCCTAACAGTTAAATTTTTTAAAAGGCGGAAAACGAAAGAGCGGCATGGACACGCAAATCAGATCTGATCAGTCAATGATTTTAGATCAGATTCCAATCGGATACACAAATAATTGGATTTTTGCTGACAGTGTGAATGTAGCCTAAGTCAGAGCTGAGGTGCAGTGGACTGTGTACATGTTCACAACAAAAGCTGTCAAAAGCATTGAAAACAAATCAAAATCCACCCAACTTTAAGGAGCTTGAGCATTTAAACTGCTGCATGTGCTTAAAATGAACAGAATGTTATCGTCCATTGGTGTGGATGCTAATACAGTTATCGTTATAGTCATTGTTCTTGGTGTAAACGTGCCTTTATCACTGAGGTGATAAAGTTTGCCAGTGTAGACCAGATGCAACATTACAGCACGAGTAGCACATCTTGTAAATAGAAAATACAGGAATGCATTAGGTTAATAAATGAATTAAACTTAAAGGGTTAGTTCACCTAAAAATGAAAATTCTGTCATCATTTACTCACCCTCATGGTGTTCCAAACCTGTAAGACTTTCGTTCATCTTCGGAACACAGAGGAAGATATTTTTAATGAAATTTGAGTGATTTCTGCCCCTCCATTGACAGCTACGCAACTACCACTTTGATGCTTCAAAAAGTTCATAAAGGTTTTGTAAAACTAATCCACATGAATTGAGTGGTTTAGTCAAAATTTTCTGAAGAGACATTATCACTTTATATGATGAACAGATTGAATTTATATTGATCAGCAAACACAAACAGAAGCTCAACCAAACCTGCTTGATATGCAAGAACAAACCTCTTGCGGAAGCAATGAACCTCATTGGTTCTTGTGGAAGCTTAAATGTGATGCGTAATACACGAGAATGAACCTTATTGGTTCTTGCGGAAGCTTAAATGTGATGCGTAATACACGAGAATGAACTTTGTTGGTTCTTGCGGAAGCTTAAACGTGATGTGTAATACATGAGAATGAACCTTATTGGTTCTTGCGGAAGCTTAAACGTGATGCATAATACGTGAGAATGAACTTTGTTGGTTCTTGCGAAAGCTTAAACGTGATGCGTAATACATGAGAATGAACCTCATTGGTTCTTGCGGAAGCTTAAACTTGATGCGTAATACATGAGAATGAACCTTATTGGTTCTTGTGGAAGCTTAAACGTGATGCATAATACATGAGAATGAACCTCATTGGTTCTTGCGGAAGCTTAAACTTGATGCGTAATACATGAGAATAAACCTTACTGGTTCTCGCACGTCGAGTGAACATGCTTGAGCTTCCGTTTACCCAACTGATGGGTGCGGTGATGAATGTGAATAAAAGCCAAAATTAAATATGTTCAGTGTATAAAGTGACTGTGTCTCTTGAGAAAATTTGGACTAAACCACTCAATTTTTATGGATTAGTTTTACAATCTCTTTATGAACTTTGAAGCATCAAAATGGTAGTTGCGTAGCTGTCAATGGAGGGACAAAAATAGCTCAGATTTAACTAAAAATGTTGTAATTTGTGTTCCAAAGAGGAACAAAAGTCTTACGAGATTGGAACGACATGAGGGAATGACAATGATGAGAGTATCCCCCAAAGAAAACTCTCAAGTTAATGTAAATATTGATAAGGTAGATTAATTTACTGTACATGATAACACATATATCAGTTAATCCAAAGGTGATGAAGATGGGCATGTTTGATATAGTTTCCAAAAGAAACATTTCCTTGCATTGTCAAAAAGAATTCCTGTTCTGTATGCTATAAATAATAATTTATATGATAAAAATGTTCGCAATCTCCCTAACTTCCAAGGCAACAAGACAGAGCCAAAGAAACTGTACCCCACAAGGTTTAATGATAAATTGTACTCAATCCTTCAAAAAGAAGTAGATCTAAGCGTTTAAAGCTGGATTTCCAGTGTTACACTGTGTCCCCTTAATTGGCCATTTTAGCTTTTTCTATTCAGAGGCTTTTAAGGCATGTTGGCAGTGCTGATGGTGATTGAAAATCCATCATAATTTCTGTGCTTTTGTTTGGCTTATTCAACAAAGAATCCATTACAATTTAACGATTTCAGTGTCTTTAAATCTGTCACCCATCAATCTAAGTGAAACGGTGCCGCATGACCTCATTGTCTCCAAAAACAAAGAGTATCACACTCCCAGTTTCTCTTGATATTATAACCACGCTCGGCCCTCTGGCCTGCTCCATGTACGTGCTCAGCAGGTCTTGATTTAGAAAAAGCTTTCTGCGAGGGCGTATCAGCTTTTATCAAATATCAAATAGGGTGGTTCGCTTTGAGGTCTTTCTCTAATTTCAAACAAATCATACAGTAAGCCGTGATACTGTCTTGTTTAATGAGACAATGAAAACTTGGCTAAAAACCTAGCTAGCTCATCCAGAGATGACCATGAGAATGTTGTTTTAGACTGGAGTGAGGATTATTCCCATCCCTGTATACCAAACGTTGACCTCACATGATGATGAAAAGAAACTTGAGTAAGCTTTTTCTTTATACAAGAAGGCAAGATTGCACGTTTGTTTGTGCCATCTCTGCTTTAGTAAATCACTTCTCTCCTTATCTTAAAGCTTAATTTAAACAGTCATGCCTGATTTAAAAACACTGCTTTATCACAAATATCATATAGGAGAATTACTCTTTGATGTTTCTGGCTTCATTTATTATTTTATTTACTACTCTGCTATTTCAGCATCACTGCGTTTAGCAGACCAAACAAATGTAGCCACTCCAGGTGCAAAATACGTCACCGGACAGCCTAACGTATAATTGGTTAGTCATTGTGCTCTAGGGATCCAACGTTTTAGTGTTTGAACTCAACCAGACACACAAATCTGCATCACCCCAGTCTTTGTTTTGACTGCAGCTCTGCCGCTGGTCAGTTTCACCCACCATTTTTCCTTTGGCTTTCATTCCCATAACAAGCCATTTTTTGTGCAACATAGACATAAGCTTGTTTCCTGGAAATAAAGTGGCTGGAAAATGTAAATTACTTTTAGTTCTGTTTATGAATTTATGCAAGGTGTGTCTAGCGGTTACAGGCCCAGATAAGTTTTGACTTCCAACATCCCAAAGAATAAAACCATGACATCACGTTTTACCACATCTGCATGGTGTTTGGGTCTTGCCAAAGCACTTAACCAGAAGATTCATTTTTCATTACATTCGAATGAAAATCAATAATGCGTCACTGCACTGAAAATCATGCCAGCAAGCTTTCAGTGACTTGCTGGGCTCCTCTTTTCACCTCTTCACTTCACGTGGTTTTCCACAAACAGTAGCCATGTGGTCATTGGTGCACACCTCACATTTGATTTTTTTCTGCAGTTTCCAAATATCAGCATGTCTATGACAATTGTATAATTACAGACAATAATTCCTGATTATGCCAGATGAGCTTATTATATGAAATGCTGATTTTAAATAAACTTATATTTCAATCAAGATAAAAAAAAAAAAGTTTTGCCTTTTTTCGAGTGTCAGACACAAACGGGAACAAGAGGGTAAGTATACAACAGGTGGTTTATTTGGAATCAGAGGCACGAACACAGGAATCACAGATGAATGGTAGGCTGATATGAACACGCTGAGCAAAGTCACTTAGCTGAATGTTAACGGAGTTCTTTCTGATATGTTGCAGGTTTGACGAAGGAAGACAGGACGAGACGAAGGAGTGGAGACAAGGGAACATCGGCAGAGAGGTAAGGAGTCCAGATATGTGTGAACAAGACCAGACATGGAAGTGCAGGGAGTG
This sequence comes from Elopichthys bambusa, assembly GCA_037101425.1. Classification (NCBI taxonomy): domain Eukaryota; kingdom Metazoa; phylum Chordata; class Actinopteri; order Cypriniformes; family Xenocyprididae; genus Elopichthys; species Elopichthys bambusa. The sequence goes on along the minus strand of CM074453.1, from coordinate 12,230,337 downwards.
AGAGTTCTTATAGTGCTGGTGTGGTGTGATGCGGTGCAGGTGCAGCTGATCAGTATTCTGGTGATTGGGAACGAGTGGGCGGAGTGTGGAGATCCGGTGACGATGTGTTGTGATTGTTGGTGGTGGGAACTGTCAAAGTGCAAATAGCGTTCCTTGTTGGCAAACGCTATTTACACTAGCTACGCCCACCAATGTCTTGTTGGGTCTTCAGTGGCGCAGCAGTAGCGAGTATTCACAGACCTGGCTTTTAACGCGATCAACGCGGGTTCGAATCCACTTTTTGCTGAGCTCACATTTATTTTCAATGAAAATGAAAATAATGTTCTAAAAGTGGAAACAAATTGCGAACGAGTGTTTAATAATATTAAAAGTGTTTTTTTGGGTAGGATTTGGGGAAGGTGTAGGAAGGGTTTTTATTCTCCCAATAAGGCAGCATCCATTTAATAATTTTAATAAATATAATCATTTACACTCTATGACATTATTGCATCCTGTTAATGTACAAAATTACTGAGGTACAAATAGTATCTGCCAATATAAAGTATAGATAGCATCTAATTACTATTTACTCTTATTGCAAAGAACCGATTTTACATGGTGTAAATAGAATCTATTGCTATTTTCACCAAGTTTGCTAAGAAAATGCTGCTATTATCACTTAGTGTAAATAGAATATATATATATATATATATATATATATACACACACACTAGGTGGAAATAGCTATAGATACTATTTACACTTAGTGAAAATAGCATCTACAGCTATTTGCACTTAGTGTAAATAGCATAGCCTTTGCCTTTTTTTCAGCCTAAAATGAACTATTTTACCAATGTGTGTGCTTTGTATTTTTATGCTTATTGGAGCACTTTACTGTTAGCTTAGAAACATCGGTCCCACTTTATATTGGTGGCCTTAACTACTGTGTACTTACATCAAAAAATAAGTACAATGTACTTATTGTGTTCATATTGTATTGTAAAACACTTTTGCTGCTATTGAGGTGGGTTACAGTTAAGGTTAGGGACAGGTGTGGTGGTATAGGTAGGTTTAAGGGTGGGTTAAGGGGTAAGGGAAGGGTCAACAGTGTAATTATAAATGTAAATACAGAAATTAATTACAGATGTATTTATATGCAGGTATTTTTAAAAACATAATTACAGTGTAAAAACATGTATGTACACAATAAGTGCATTGTATCAAATGATTCATTTAAATGTAAGTACACAGTAGTTAAGGCCACCTAATATAAAGTGGGACAGAAACATCAAATATCAAATTAGCTAACATCAAACTATTAAAATCAATTGCAAATCGTTCTAAATCAGTCACTTTTGATGTTCCATGACAGTTAGGATACAATCTTACTGTCGGCATTGGAACAGTTGTCATAGGCTTTTCTTCCCTATTGTGATGTATATATCTAAGTGATACAGCTTCTCTAAAAAGAAAACAAATCTAGAGCAGGACTTGGTTTTTGTCACAGTTCCCTCTGTTCCCGGACTCCATTTCCCATGATCCTCCTGTTTCCACACCTGCACTCACTTCCTCGTCATCTCTCTATCATCACCGATCACCTGCACCTGGACCTTATCTTCCTCACTTCCTTTATAATGGACTCACTTCCTGCACTCCTGGTCTGTTCTATTGTTTGTGTGTGTGTGTGTGTGTGTGTGTGTGTGTGTGTGTGTGTGTGTGTGTGTGTGTGTGTGTGTGTGTGTGTGTGTGTGTGTGTGTGTGTGTGTGTGTGTGTGTGTGTGTGTGTGTGTGTGTGTGTGTGTGTGTGTGTGTGTGTATATGTATATATATATATATATATATGTGTAACTCTCCCTTGTGGTTGTTAAAAGCCCTTATTTTGTGGATTTCCGGATACGCCTCGTCTCTACAACACCACATCGTAACAGAAGAACAGACCAAACCGTTGGACATCCACAAAAGGAATAAGTATTTTCCTGGTCCTGGTACCCACAAAGAAACGCCAGCCCAAGCTCTCTGTGGAGGACCGCCTCTGGACTGCCAGACAGGATACGATTCACTATATTGAAGACGTTCAAAAAGAGTCGTATTCTTCTCGTCCAGCCCTCTCAGAAACACAGGCGGCCTGGCCAGTTCACCAGCCGCCAATTTCCTCCACCTACCACTCCAGTGGGCATCCCCCGAGCCCGCTCCAGCAGCCGACGAGCCCGCTCCAGCAGCCACGGGCCCTTTCAGTCCTCCCTAAATCTCCATGTACCTGTGGGTGGGGAACTCATGGGCGGGCTTTCAGCACAGCCATGGCCTGCCAAGGCTCCAGACCCTCGATGGCCTGCCAAGGCTCCAGACCCTCGATGGCCTGCCAAGGCTCCAGACCCTCGATGGCCTGCCAAGGCTCCAGACCCTCGATGGCCTGCCAAGGCTCCAGACCCGCCATGGCCTTCCAAGGCTCCAGACCCGCCATGGCCTTCCAAGGCTCCTGACCAGCCATGGCCTTCCAAGGCCTGCCACCAAGGCCTGCCAAGGCTCCTGACCAGCCATGGCCTTCCAAGGCTCCTGACCAGCCATGGCCTTCCAAGGCTCCTGACCAGCCATGGCCTTCCAAGGCTCCTGACCAGCCATGGCCTTCCAAGGCTCCTGACCAGCCATGGCCTTCCAAGGCTCCTGACCAGCCATGGCCTTCCAAGGCTCCTGACCAGCCATGGCCTTCCAAGGCTCCTGACCAGCCATGGCCTTCCAAGGCTCCTGACCAGCCATGGCCTTCCAAGGCATGCCAAGGCTCCTGACCAGCCATGGCCTTCCAAGGCCTGCCACCAAGGCCTGCCAAGGCTCCTGACCAGCCATGGCCTTCCAAGGCCTGCCACCAAGGCCTGCCAAGGCTCCTGACCAGCCATGGCCTTCCAAGGCCTGCCACCAAGGCCTGCCAAGGCTCCTGACCAGCCATGGCCTGCCAAGGCTCCTGACCAGCCATGGCCTTCCAAGGCTCCTGACCAGCCATGGCCTTCCAAGGCTCCTGACCAGCCATGGCCTTCCAAGGCTCCTGACCAGCCATGGCCTTCCAAGGCATGCCAAGGCTCCTGACCAGCCATGGCCTTCCAAGGCCTGCCACCAAGGCCTGCCAAGGCTCCTGACCCTCCAAGGCCTGCCACCAAGGCCTGCCAAGGCTCCTGACCCACCAAGGCCTGCCAAGGCTCCTGACCAGCCATGGCCTTCCAAGGCATGCCAAGGCTCCTGACCAGCCATGGCCTTCCAAGCTGCCTGAACTCCTAGACCCGCCCTGGAGACCTCCGTTCCAGTCCGCTCATCTCTTCCTGCAGCCGTGTGACCCACCCCCCCTCCCCGGTTGTTCCATCTATGGTGCGAGGCTGCGCCTACCGGGAGGGGGAGGTAATGTCACAGTTCCCTCTATTCCCGGACTCCATTTCCCATGATCCTCCTGTTTCCACACCTGCACTTACTTCCTTGTCATCTCCCTATCATCACCAATCACCTGCACCTGGACCTTATCTTCCTCACTCCCTTTATAATGGACTAACTCCCTGCACTCCTGGTCTGTTCTATTGTTTAAGATTTGTGTGTGTATATGTAACTCTCCCTTGTGTTCATTAAAAGACCTTATTTTGTGGATTTCCGGATACGCCTCGTCTCTACAACACCACATCATAACAGTTTTGTCCATTGGGAATTGATTGGATGGGTGGATCATTGTGGTTTGCTGTTGCTGTGAGTGACAGTTTGTCAAGTTATTTTGATTAAAAATTACAAGGGCACGTAAATTTGAAAAAAAAAAAATTATATGCATGGATAAATAATTTTTAATAAATATTGAAATATTCCCTAAAAATGATTATATAGTGAGTTTAAAAGGAAGCTAGCTTTTGTAATAGAGCTTCTGTATGCATATGAATACATAAATGTATTATTTGTTTCATTTAAATTTAGAGGCCCATTGGAGGGCATTTCCTGTATGGTTCTGCAGTGTATTACCAATAGAATACCAACACTGCCTCAGTGTTTAGCCTTACATCTGAAGTTACACTGTGTACAAGAGAAGCACATGGCAGTCTATGCAAAAAGTCTTCTTTGTTTTTCCATGTCCTTCAAGTGAACCAGCAATGCACTAAAAGTGGCTTAATAGCTAATGTAATCATATTTCCAGTCTTATATGCTTTCTGAATGCAGTGAAAAAGCAGAGAGGAAAAACGCATGTTTTGTTATAGTTTTCTCCTACACAGTAGAGCCAGTGGTATATACCATTTATCTTATAACAAATAGGTCTCTAAGATGGATGACGCCTTCACTCTCTTCAATATTGTCAATATTGCGCTGACATCTTGAGTCTCGAGTCTGCGCATAGTGAACTTGGAAGCCAGAGTCTGCTCAGTAGTGAGCGTGAAATAGAGCCGCAATATCAAGGTCCCGCCCACACTCCTGCAAAATCAACTGTCATCTCAGCTAGCAATCATGACGTCAAAACCCACGTTTTTATAGCATCAAATAACTAACTTAAAACAAACATATTTTAAGAAAGAACACTTTGACTAACATCAGCGTGATAAAAACTGCCCAAAATGACAGAAACCATCTTTGGAAGAAAGAATATTTGACGTGTAATTTGACTGTTTAGTTTGTCTCACGTCCCATTGCATTACATGGAAAGGGCGGGGTTTATGATCTATACTGCATCCAGCCACCTGGGGGCGATCGAGACGCTTTGGCATCACTTTTCAGGACTTGTGTAGCCCTTGGTTGTCAGGGCCATATCTGAAAGTTTGCAATATGACTCTATCCAAAAATATTTTAGTAGGCATATTTACTATTACACTATATTATATTATATAATATTTTTAAAAGGTAAAATAAAACAGATTTTATACAACAATGTAATTTGTTTAATTCAATGTTACCTGCTGTTTTTATTTTTGTAATTGTGTGTTAAATTTACTAGTAATTTCTGATTTAAAATAGTTTCAAAGTAAATCCTACACCAAATATTTTTTTAGACATATACCTGTACTGTAACAATATTTTACTGTTAGATTTCAAAGGTTGAACTCTCTTAGGTCCTAATAGGTTGGTTGTCTCTATTAGGTCACCTTTTACTCCATGTGTTGTTTTTTCTCCCTTCCAGAAAGCTAGGGACCTGAGGTATCCCTTTGTGCCGTTAGAATGACAAACCTTTAGCTGACCTATGACCCTGAACATCACACTGTACACTGTAATTAATAAGAATTGTTGGTTTAACTTAAAAAAAATGTACCTGGTTGCCTTAAAATGTTGAGTTCATTGAAATATAAAATTTGAGTTACAATACAATGAAGGCGATTGGTAAAAATCAACAGAAACTCAACATATCATGTTAACTGAACCACATTAATTATCTAAGTTGATTTGACAAAAAAAAAAAAAAAAATGTTGTGATAAATCATGAAAATAATTTTTTTGTGTACCAGAGTACATCCAGATGGAACCACACTAAAACGAATTAAACAAAGAAACTCACAGTTAATGTCTCGTTTTGTAGTAGCCCTGCATTTTATAATGAGGATGTTGTAATTATTTTGAGAAACACAATCCACATTAATATTCACACATTAAGGACTTTATTAGCAAAGGCACCTGAGTAACATAACTTTAAATGCACTGGAGAAACCATTTCCATCAATGACATTAACACAAACAGAACAGTCTGAGGAGAGATCTCTCTGAACTCGTTCCCATCGTCAAACAAACCTCAGTAACTGTAGTAACTTGGACTTGGAGCCAGGAAAAGCAGTCTCCAAAGCTCCAAACAAGGCAAAAATAGTAGTAAAGCAAAACAGTTTATCTGTTAACAAAGATAAGAGAACTCTGTAATAGTTTGTGAAACCTCTGCTGAGCCTGTGACTAAACACTTTCTGGCCTATGATTTGTTGTATGAGCTTTCACATTTAGCAGTGACGTTCGACTATAATGACAATCACAGCTGTGTCTTGAAACCATTAGTCATTAAATAAACAGACTTAGAAATGGATGTAACAAAGATTTCCCCATAGAAGAAAACAGCAAATGTCACAAACAGCAAGTATCTGCAATTATTGCATCAGCAGCTGTGAAATTCAAATAGTGGCTGAGCTAAAAGCATTTGGTTGATTTATCATACAGAGACTTAATTTATACTTATTCTTAAAGTCAGCATGAAATCAAAATGGACAATTCTTGGTTTTTTTTATGGAATATTGCAGTATTTATTACAAGTGATTTATCCGTGCACCCCCCCCCCCCCCCTCCTTTTTTTTTTTTAAATTTATGTTTCCTCGTAATCTTTAATCAAAATTACCCCCCCCCCCCCCCCCCCCTTTTTTTTTGAAGCGACATCTCTTCTGATGACATGTTTACTGGCACACGGATGACACAACCAGTCACTCACATGAGATCACAGATACAGCAAACCACAGACATTCGAGAAGCTGTTTTACTTGGATATACATCAGAATATAGGGAAGAAAAGACTATTACAACTTCCGTTTAATGCCACTGAATATTGAAAATGCAATTTATAATTATTTGGGATGATTATAATGTGTCCAAAATCGGCTCTTATACATATAGTGAACTATAAGAGAGGACAGCATTTGTAGTGGTGTCCGAAACCATAGTGGGCATTATTAATCACGCTCACTGAATCCCCATAATGCACCTCAATATCAAGTGTATAACCAATGTACGTTCAATGGCTAGCATGCACTGTGAGAGTTGCAGCAGTGGTCGTGGCTTGGTTTAGTGACACCTACTGGAATGGAGGCAGCATTGTGCTAAAAACCATATACCATTTTCAACTCTTTTTGCAGCTGTATTTTTCACCCATAATGAATTGATTCAACAATTCAAAGTGTGTTTGTCCTGTCATATGATCTCAACATGGCTGCCACCATGGGATCTGTTATCCAGAAAAGCCACTTATTTCATTATGTCATTGTAAACATATTTGTCGAAAGTACTAGTTTTTTTTTTTTTTTAAGTGGAAAAAGTGCACCTTTAAGTTGCATAAAAGACAGATGCTTGTCATACTACATCATGTAGTAATGGTAACTTTGATATTATTCTTTATATTTTCCAGGTTGTGATCCACACATATAAATTTAACATTAAACGACAATTTTACTGGGACGTTTAGTTGAATGTCAGATATACCAATTATTACTATAAAGCTTGTCTTGTTGAAAATGGCACATGACATTGGCATATAGGATGGAAAACTGTAATCCGTTGCATAGTTTTTGAAGAATTTCCTTTTAAAAATAACTGCTTAAATCATTTGAATTCACAATGGTGGTGTGGTGGATTTTCTTGCTGCTTTTTTCTGATATCTTGCCATGTTGAAAAGACTGCTGTTAGGTGCTACTTTTTTTGCATGGAGGAGGACAACACATTCACTTCTCACAGTGGGGAATAACCCTATTCTTCACTCCTTATCAGAAAAAGACAAGACAGTGAAAACATACAGTACAGTCATACAGAACTGTTGACAGCATTTTGGCATGCAGTTGGAGACCCTACTATTTTCATGGTCAGGATGAGGAAGAACACTAGGTGAGGCATAGAGGATCTAATTTGCAGCACTATTAAAGCTACAATCTGTACATTTTCGCCACTAAAGGTCGCTTATTCAAAACAAAGGCGTAGCTTGATGATGCCTTGATTTTGCGGAATCATGGGATGTGTTGTCTTCACGTCTACAGTCAGTGGAAAAGAATCGGGACAGGACTCAGGAAGACATAATGTTCACGAATGAGATTATTAATGTTACTGTAGTATGAAGCAGAGCAGGACCGAGCGCTGTGTGAGCAGAAACGAGGCTGATGGAATAAAGAAAACAAGATTTAAACAATAAGACTTACTGTGTTGAGCTACATAACAATGATTAGTTTTCTGTCGATGAATGTATCAATTCAAACAGTTGCTCACCTGTCTAATAAAACACATAATATATTAAAGCGTATTTGGTGTTTCCATGGTTTTGACAAAATAAAACCGGAAACCGAGGGTAACGCAGGTATGATGTCATTGATAAGCGACGCACGGACACGGTCCTAGTTCTGGTTAAAATTACTTATTTCTCTGGATTTATACATTCTTGGAAGCATTTGTAAGTACACAAGTCAATAAAATATATAACATATTTTTTTGATTGGTTTTTTGATATTTTAATCCAAAAATGTTACATATTGTGCCTTTAACTTTAATATACTAAACAAAACAAAGATACAAAACACTCCTAACAGTGCGAGCTAATACAAACAGCACCAGAAAAAAGAACAGACAAAACTGAGGGCAATATATATCAAGCAAACTCAATGAACAAAACGTCTCAGGTTGCGTATGTAACCATGGTTCCCTGAGAACAGGGAACGAGACACTGCGTTTGACATGCTTTGGGGAACGCCTCCTTGTGAACCGGTGTCTGAAACAATTATCAAATAACGCCAATCCTATTGGCTGGCGACAGCCTATGACGTCATAACTGGCACAACCTAGAAGTATATAAGGAGTGCCTAAGGAGAAACAGTCAGTACCTTATCATCTAAAGGGGCTGTTCAGCAGGCAGCCCCGATGCACGGCAGGAAACGCAGTGTCTCGTTCCCTGTTCTCAGGGATCCATGGTTACATAGGTAACCTGAGATGTTCCATTTCGAAAGGGAACTCAACACTGCGTTTGACACGCTTTGGGGAATGATATACCCACGCCACCATGCTTGAGGGGAGTACATGCCAAAGAATGGCTAAACAAACATCAAGAACTAGCAGTTCAACTGAGCTGCCAGAGCCACTCCCCCTTGGGTCATACTTAGGCAATCAGTGACAGCATTTCCTATGGCCAACAGCCCAAGCTATAAGTCTCAAAGAGGCCTTCCACAGAAGGCCTACCAAGGCCGCTCAAAGGCTTCTGGTACCAAGTTTCTTTCAAGAAAAAAGGGGGTACCTTTCAGGAAATGTAGCCAGGGGGACCTGAAGGAACCCTAGCCAGTCACTTGTCAGGGGAAGAAATTCGAGGGAGGCCGACCTGGTCTAACAATGACCTAGTCTTGGCCAACCACCTGTGTGATCACAGAGTCTGAATTCACATCTTATGAGAAAATATCCAGTAAGAGTGACTGCAAGAAAGCAGTAATCAACTCGCAGAGACGGTCATCCTGGAGAGCGGAACTCAGCTTAGCACTTTTTCCCCTCACAAGTGAGGGGAGTAAACTCTGCTCAATCCTACAATCTACTCAGTGCTTGTTTATCTTTGCACTGAGGAGGCTGTGCACTCTAAGGGGACCCCAAACAAGGGGAGTACAACCAGGCTAAAGGCTGGTCTTCCACAGGGAGGCCTTATAAAGGCCTTCAACCACTGACCAGACTTAGGGAGCTAAGTGCTATAAAGGACAACCCTCCAGCCGAGGGGAGCACTGAGCTCAACTTAACAGGTAGATCATACTGTAGGCACAAAAGGCTCCCGGAGAGCTTGCAACATGAACTAATTCTACCCAATGTAGAAAAATCACTGCAGCCTTGCAAAGGCCAGCCATGTGAAACTACATGCCTAATCTGCTGAGAGAGACCCAAATGTGGGGGATTCCCTTACAGGGCGGCCTGTGAAGGCCACACACCTAAAAGCAACTCAATTGCTGACAATGCAAGAGCCCACAAAACATGGGAACTCGTTCTGATAGAAACCTAGTTTAAATGGCAGATTGTAGAGTGCCCACGTAACAGTCTACCTTAACACATTCCAACAAGCAGTGTACTCAGTAAAAACACTTTTTACAAACTTATGCCATCATGCTCTGAAGGAGGTCCAAATGGGACCTGCGACTTTAGAATGACACGGGCGTCAACTAGTGGCAGTGCCTAAGCTCTAAGGGAACCATATATGAGAACCAACTACCCAGTGAGGTCAACAAATTTAACTCAACCTAAGCTTAAATCCATCCACACATTCCAACAGGCAATGTACTCAGTAAAATCACCTTATACCCTTAAAGCAAGGGGAGTACAAAGAATATTACACCACCATGCTCTGAGGGAGGCCTAGAAACAGGCCTACTACCTCAAAAGATCACAGGCGTAAACCTGTGGCAGTGCTAGTCTCCAAGTGGGCAAACTCTAACTACACACCTACCAACAAGCCTTGTAATATAACAAGCTGTTGTGCTCTGAAGGAGTCCCAAACAAAGCCTTCTACTCCCAACAACACGAGTGTCAGCTTGTGGCAGCTGTACAAACTATGAACCAAACTAACTATTGAGGTTCAAAATAAATATACTCAACCTGAGCTTTATACATTCCAACAAGCAGTAAACACTTTTTACCCTTAAAGCAAGGGGAGTAGAACTAGTCACCATGATCTGAAGGAGGCCAAAACACAGGCCTACTACTACAGAAGATACGGGTGCTAACCTGAGTTACTGAGCTCACATAGTGTAGGGCAGGAATCAGAACTAACAGTACTAAAGCATAAACAACCCTGAGAAACAGGGGTACAATACAGGGTGGGTCCTTCTCACCAAAACAGAAACATCTGTACTGAATCCTAAGTAACAGGAGCTTTTATGAAAAAAGTTACAACCATTTCACTCAAGCTTGAACATAGTTCAAGGGGCTCAGGGGAGAAGACTGAAGTCAGAGTACCAGCTAAATAGTTCTGGGGAAATGGGGCCACAGCAACAATATTAGTCTCTTATACACATAGTGATAAGGGGCCTATCCACCTGAGACAACAGCACACCAGGGAGACTTGGCAATAGTCTGCTACCCTAACTGTTATCTGATGTTGCACCTACACCATAAAGGGAAAGGGGGTAACGGGCCTTGGCCTGACAACTCTGATAAGAGGAGGCCAGAACTAGGAAATTACACTCACCTGACAGGGGTAGTATAAAAAGGGTTAAATGCTTTAGCATATCACCTAAACCCTAGTTCTAGCCTAGGCCAGCTATAGCTGTGAGCCTATAAGGCCACACATAAGCATATATCTGCCTGGGCCTAAGAAACAGCAGCCTCTAACACAGACTCTCAAATAGAGAGGAGGCAACTCTGATAATCTAACTCTGTAAATCAAGAGCTCAGAGGAGCGATGCTCAACCCAAGCAAAACAATGTCAGGCAGCCCGAAAGTCGACGCTTAACATTAGATCTATCTGAAGTAAAGAGTGCTAATCTCTAATACAAACTCTAGCTTAAACCAGAGGAGTAAGCTACTCTACCATATGGTGGCTATCAGGTTTCTATTTTAATTTGAAAACATTCTAGCCAACCTAATGGGAACTTCAGGGCCCTTTTTTTTCTCTACCCAGAAAAAACTATACAGGAACTAAAGTCAAATATATTTTATTATAAATATAGACCAAGCTCACCTGCGGCTCAGAGGACGAAGATTTACCACCATAGAAATGATGGAATCTACCGGTCCTTTCAAGCCCGAAAGTGCCCCTTTTACTATCGAGCCAGAAGGCGAGCCATCAGAAAAATTAACTCATCATGGGCCCAGCCCTCAGCCTGATTGTAAGAAGCACCTGGGTATAAAAAGCATTAATCAGGAGATGGAAGAAGAAAGGAGAGGGTAGATGTAACTACCCTCATAGAGAGGAAATCGATCACCGACGCTGCTGGCATCTATAATCGATTACCTCCCTTAGATCCCTCTTCTTCCTGGAGTCCCGCCTTCTCTGGGACCTGCTCCTAAGAGGAGGAGGTGCCCGAGAGGCAACAATGGACTTCTGGACCTGCCTCCGATCCTCAAATCGGGACAGGCCAGGACCTCCTGTCTTTCTGGGCCCAGATTCGGATCTCAGCGGCATGAGCTGAGTACGGGTTCTTCCATGCCTTCTAGATCTCTACATGGAGATCTGGAAGGAATGGAAGGCTCTCAGGGGCTGCAGGGTTATGAACGGAAAGGAACCGCTTGTTGAGCCGTCCGCGAACGCTTTCTTTTCTAACGCGCTCCCATGGCAGCTGCAGCCTGCCAGAAGCGCATTCCATAACCTCCAGCAACTCTGCATACGCGGGGCAGGGTGGTTTTGAAGATTTAGAAGGCTCGCATTCTTCCTCTTCATCTGCCATTTCCTGCTCTCTAGGGCTAGAAGCCAGAAGAGCACTCCCTGCTGGATCAGATGATGTTCATGACAACACCCTCGTCAGCCGCTGAGGGTCGCGAGAGATTTACACCTCTTTCAAACTCCTCAGCCAGCTCCATCTGAGAACCCCATGATTTCAGTCATTTAGTCAGGTAATAGGTAATTTAGTTTAGGTAATTTAATTACAGTTAGTTATAATGTACTTGCGTTACATACTGTAAATTAGTTCAACAGTTCTGTTTAAATCAATATTGAATTTAAAATCTAAATTTGTCGTCTAAAGGTAAAAGTGAATGCTGCCTCTTTAAAATTGTTAGCTGTAGTGCAGTTGCGCGTGAGTTTGCAACTTGGCTGCGTAGTCGCTGTCTGAAGATGTCGGCAGAAGCGAGTGGCTGTTATGCAGAATTTAAATAATACAATTATTTAACTTTTTTGACACAGGTAGGCAAGAACATTATGGTAAAATGTAAGCTATGTCCTAGAGCAGTGGTTTTTAACCTGTGGGCCGGTCCAGTCCAGTCTGTTTCTCATCGTGCTGCTGTGAAATACAGACTGAACGGTGGCTCAAAACGCAAACTCCCTCAGTTGGAAAAAAAAAACCAGCGTCGCTAAAAAGGTTTTGATGGATGACAATTGTAACGAAGGTAAAGACGATTACAGTGACACACAGGAGTCTTACATAAGGCATGCACGAGTCCGTTATTATGCGCAAACAAACCGCACGTGCGCTCTCGACTCACTGATCGCTATAACATCTCTGCATGAACACAGTTCAATATATTTGCGTAGTTAAAGTAATTAATGTACTGTCTTTTATAACGGATGCTCGACGAACAAACGTGTTTTGGAGAAGTTTGAGAGGATCAGTGGTGTTATGTGTTTAATAATTTTGAATTATTATAATTATTAATAATTTTGAATTATTTCTTCTTTAAAACATGGGGTTGAAAAGTAATAACACTACAATACAAATGTTTTTGTGAACTAAAAAAAAGGGGTGGGCCATGCAGTATTGATTCGGAGAGGAGGGGGGCCACTGTCCTAGAGAGAAAAAACTGTGCGCGCTCTCTGAGAGACGGTCTTCAGTCAGTGTGCTCTCAACCAAAGCGCACACACTCTCGCGAGTGTCAAATTTTTGCGGTTTATTGCACATAAACGTTCAGATACACACACACTTATGTCAAAATGTCCGTCTTGGCGTATATTCGCGTTGGTTATGTAAATGTGAACAGCATGTGTAACAGCATATTGTCTCCGTCCATTAGGTCTTAGTGACAGCAGCCTTTAAAACATATTGGCTGTCTGTATTATAAATGATAATCAAAAAAGAAAAGCTTTAATAAGGATTCATCTATATTTAATTAATACAGTTATGACTATGCAGAGTTATATCATATTTGATTATTCAATTTCTGTGGTATTTTTACTTACTACTATTAGACCTACCTGGAAAAAAATATATAGCAGTGTTTTATTTGTACTTTTATATATTTTTACCATGGTATCGACTTTGGTATCGAGTATTGTGCACTTTTGGCGGACTACTAGATTTTTGGTATAGTGACATCCCTATTTGTTACTAAAAAAAATGTAAGTATTATAAAGTAAATAAAAGTATTATAGTATATGTTTTAATAAAGTTAAAAGGCTAAACTATTCCATGTTTGACTAAATTATTAAAAGAGTTTCCTTTCTATTGTCTATCAAGGTTTATAGGGATTTTAAGAAGTAATTAGTAAGTTACTTATTGAGTAATTAAATTACTTTTCAGACAGAGTAATTAGAAAAGTATTTTAAATACAACATTGATGATGTAATTAGTAATTAATTACTTTTTTGAAATAACTTACCCAACACTGTCCATAAATCAGGATTTTGAAAACCTATAAGGTAATGCAGTACTACTTTAGCTCTCAGATAAATGCATAAGAATGTGCTTCTACAGCCCTAGTGGCATTTAACACAGGCTATATTGCCTGACAAGTCTTTATTTTTACTGGCACCTGGTGATGGAGACTTGTGCTTGTTTGATGATCTGCTCAGCAGGACTGCTTGACTTCCAACAGCAAAGGATATCATATGTAAAACAGATTATCCAATAAAGCTTACTCTTCTTTTCCCACAATTAACAACTGAAATTGAGCAGTATGGGAGGATTTATCGTTTCGTATTTCTTAATACTGAATATTTCCAAAATTTGGCTTGCATTTTTATCGTGCACATCCATCCAGTCTACTTTCACTGACAGGAGAAGAGAAAGAATGTTAGGGTCCATCTGCAATATGTCTATATAGAAAGGTCAGTCTTTAGCCATGATAAAATACGAATATAGTGTCTGATTCGAGCCAATTTGAAAAGAAGTCAAGTATGTCTACTGTACAACAGCTTATGTAATTAAACAATCAATTTTCCACCTTGCCAAATCAAACTTTTACCTTGCCAGATCAAATTCAATTTATTGTCACGTACTAGACGTTAACTCAACAACCATACCTTTTTTTTCCCGGTGTTGTTATTGCAAGGCTACGCCATTGTTGAGAGTCTAGTCATGTGACTTTTAAGAAGTGAGTGTCAATGAATTGACCCTTGTCATCAAGAGGCAGACAGGGAAACACACTCATATTACCGTCCATATGTTGAGGAAAACTGTGGGTGGTAGTGACGTAAAACGCTGAAAGACTGTTCTATTAACCTCCCGAAAAAACATTCCATTCATTCTAAGACCACTTTCATCAGTTTGACGTGAGTGACCAACAGCTGTGGGATATATGACGAAAATTATTCGATAAACATTATTATTATTATGAATGCATACGTGTAAAATATGCTTTTTGAGGTTATTTATTTACTTGTCTAAAGTCTGGGCATCTTCCTCTGACTGTGGTAAAGTCATTGATTAAAAGTTGTTTTCTCCAAGACGTACCTATGAGGTTTGTTCTCACCCCATGGGGAGCCCCTGTAGCAGATGATGAGAAAACCAGCTGTGGCCCCAAAAGGGTAGCTAATCCTGCATTAATATAACATACAGTAGTTGTAGATATTAGCAGTTTTAATGTGTGTCAGGTAAATTCTTAAATGGACCAAAACGTAATTTAATAATAATAAATATGTTTAGTTTAAAAGCTTTTATCTTCCCTGTAAATTACATATGCACCACCGTTCACAAATTTGAAATTCGTTTTTTTTTTAAAAGTCTCTTATGCTCACCAAGGCTGTATTTATTTGATCATGTTCAAAACTCAAGCAGTCAAAACAATAACTGTAACGTCAGGTGTGGAGTGAGCAGACAGAGGAGCGGATCTACGTGCAGGAACAATTTAATAACAAGACTCAGAAAACAAGAAACACGAAGAACCACATACATACAAATGTTAACGACTGATAACTAAGAGAGAACACAAGGACTATAAATACACAAGGAAGACTAACTAAACAAGGTAACAAGGGGGCGTGGCAGATAGGAAACACCTGGAGAATTAAAAATCACATGAAAAACTACAATGAACTACAATACCAAACACACGACAGAAAACAACATAAGAGTTTAGACACGGGGAATTTGTGACAGTAACATTGTGAAATATTATTACAAATTAAAATAACTGTTTTCTGTTTTAATATATTTAAAAAATGTTGGCTGAATTTTCAGCGCTCATTACTCCAAGTCTTCGGTGTCACATGATCCTTCAGAGATCATTCCAATGTGCTGATTTGGTGCTCAAGAGACATTTCTTATTATTATCAATGTTGATAGCTGTCACATTACGCTTGTCAAATAGCACAATGTAGGAGATATATTCATATAGGGTTTAATTGATAATCCAAAATCACTCAAAACACAGGCATTCGTAAGAGATGACAATTATCCAGACTTAACATTAACGAGAACTGACAAAGGAACAGAATCAAACACAGGGCTTAAATACATTAGGAACGTAATCAAAGAGAAACTGAACAAGTGCGTGGCATTGGGAACTATGGAAACTAATTAACACACAGGGAATCTGACTAGGAACTCAGGCAAACAAAACAGCACATAGAATATACACATTACAAGAACAGTTGTGCTGCTTAATATTTTTGCTGAAACCATAATGTTTTTTTAGTATTCTTTGATGAATAGAAAATTCAAAAGAAAAAATAAGTAAGGGTTAAATGTCCTGCTGATTTTTATAACCAAAAATGTATTTTATCACATTAACTATGAACTATCCACTTACCTTTGACAACCTAAAAATGTCCAAATGAGACAAATTGTGTTAAACACTCTATTATTTTATCAGTACAAACCTTTCTTTTCTGAAAGTCGTAGCCTTATTGGCAGCATCCTGAGCTGAAAGTCCTGGTTTCCCTGTTTTCTCTGCTATTTATTCCGGTCTCTCCATGAACTATACTGTTTATATATGTTGTTACATGACATTGAGACATTGTGAACTATTTATCTAAAATATGTTATTTTGGATATTACTCGTGATTCATACTGTAGTGATACTTAACATAGCTTGAAGGTCTAATATTACTTTTCAAAGTGTAATTAGATAATATATAGCAGTGACAGAATACAAAGTCTATGGAAATGAGTTTATCTTTGTGGCTAATCATCAAGCACTAATACCTAAGATCATTTCATGAGGGAAACATTTACCAAAAATCAATGGTAATGATTGACATTAATCCCAAAATGCAACAGATCTGTTATTTTAGGGGAGCTGGTGGCACAGTGACGCAAGCTGCTACAAAGACTTAAGCTCTAAAATGGCTGAAGCATAAAATTTTGGTTTCATTCATGCAGTTACACAAATACACATACTCCCAGAGCATGTAGCTTGGAGAAAATCACACTACTATTGATGCAATGTCAATAGTTCTCTGAAGACATTTACACATTTCCAAAACCCAGTTAAAATGTTTGATTGTAATAAATTAGGTCACACTCCCACTGTTGATGTTTGGGGAGTTTTTCTCGCAAATGCAAGTAGGTCTCAATGATAAATGGACTGATGTTGTTTGATTTACAAGCTATCCTAAGTAAAAGCCAGGCTAAATTTTCATCCAGGGCTTATTATTCAATGTTATTCTGTCCTTCCAGTCTACACACTTCTCTTTTGTCTGGATAACTTCACTGCACAAAAACCCTAAAAACAGTTAAACAATAATTGTGATCTGAATGTGTTATAGTTATCTTTCTTCTGTAGAGAGAAAAAGAAGATATCTTGAAGAAGATTTCAAATATTTCAACTGCCCAAATGATGATGTTCAATGGGGTCTAAAACATCACTGGACCCCAGTGACTTCCTGTGTTTATTTCCTGTTTACATTCTTGCCTAGGCTTCCAGTTATACCCCTGTATGTTTCCATGGTTATTAAGTCCCACCTGTTCTTTGTGTTGTTTAATTAATGGTACAGCAAGCAATTAGATCCTCTTTCCTCTCCTTACTTTCCACCACAGCATGACAGAAGAACCCCAGTATGGATCTAGCAGCTGTACAACTCCTCCTCACCCAGGGAAATCGTACCCTCAAGAACCACATCCGTGAGTTTTTGCTCCTAGCCAAATCAATGTGCTACCATGACAATTCCTTTATCTTATTTTTAGAGTGGGTTTAAACAAACATTTGAAGTCACTGCTGCCTAAGGATGGTCCTCAAGTATGTAGATCTGGACTGCAAATGGGTGGATTTCCTGAGTAGTCAATAAGTTGACCAGTTGACTATTTGCTCCACATTCCTGCCCTGCCGGCTTTCTCCAGACTTCAGGCTCCACCGGCACAACCAAGGTTTGCTGGCCAGCCAGAGCCACCGCGTTCTTTAGAGTTGTGACTTACAGAGTTACAACCCTTCGACTCCATTTCTGTTTCGGCCCTCTTATCCTGTGGTTCTCTGAGTTCTCGACTCTGTCTGTAAGCCTTCTGGCTCCACCGGGGTCCTTCAGCCTGCTGACTTCGCCTCGGTCTGTCAACCCCTTGGCTCCACTACGGACTTCTGGTCTTCTGGCTGTGCTTTGTCCCTTCAACCTCCGTTCCACCCAGCTCCTTCATCCCTAAGGCTCCACCATTGTCCTCAGTCCCACCAGCTCCACCTCAGTCCTACATTCCTTCAGCTTCACCTTGGTCTCCACCTCAGTCTTCCAATCCACCAGCTCCGCCATGGTCAAGGGTCCAGCAGTCTCCATGGTCATCCACTCTGCTGGTTCCACTGTGGGCTTCCCCTTACACTGACTCCTCCATTGGGGTCTCCAGCTCCACCGTAGTCATTTCCTCAACCGGCCTCACTATGGTCTCTTCCTCCACCAGCTTCTCCATGGGGTCTTCAGCTCCGATGTGGTCATCTCTTCTACCAGTCCCACCATGGTCTCTTCCTTCCTTCCAGCTTCACTATGGTCACTTCCTCCACTAGTCATCTCCTTCGCTGGCTCAAATAGGGTCTTTTCCTCCAATATAAATCATATTGTGGTGGAGAGTAAAGAGGATTTAATTGCTTGCTGTACTTTATATATATAGTTTTTCTTAGAAAGGGTGCAGCTTTCTCATCATGCCCTCTCTACATGATATTAACCTAATTAATAAGCTTAATTTCTTTTGTTTGGACGGAACAGTACAATCTTTGCCCTGTCCTATATTAATTAATCCAATATTCAACTATTTTTCATGGAACAAAAACTGTCTAAAGTCTTATGGGCAGTAGCATGTTATTTTCTGTTGACTTTGAATACTTTTGAACTGTTCCTTTGGGGAAGAGAAGTTTATTTTGTAATCCATTATCGAGCCATTTTGCTTTTTTCCAAGATTAGGTTCTGCTAGTTTGATTAATGTGATCACCAAAGGAAAGCCTGGATACTTTATCTTTGTCATTTGAAAAAGGTGATTAACAAGTCTCAGAAGAGCAATTTTCTTCTCTCAATTCAGAACAGAATGTAATGGACAGACAAGATGATAGTCTTGGTATTGTCTTTGGACACTATTTCTGGTCAATACAAATAAAGGCTTTCCTAATTAGCTATGATAAACATTATGAACTGAAATAATACTGCTAACATTGCACGATAGGAGTTTAGGCCGCATCACCCACTTCAGAGTTTGTCATTTCAGAAAATGTTAAATCCCTGCACAAGTGGAGAGAATGAAGAGCTTATTCACAAACTCAAACCCCATTTTTGGCTTTAACTGTGAGGTTCTAAGCATGGCAATGTGGCTGTGGTCCTTCTTGTATATTGGGGTAGGGAAGTGTAAACACTAAAGCCTTAAAGCTGTAAATAAACACAAGGGTACTGAGTTCATGTATTTTCCCACTGTGAATTAAATTAACACAATAATATTTCCATCCAAGTGTCACAAGGCCCTGGCATGAATGTGTAAGGCAATTTGAGTGGAAGAGACATTTTCTAATCTGTTTTTTTAGCCATGCAAAAAAGAAAAAGAAAAAAAAGAGCTGACAGATTTGTTCATTCAAGACCAAATGTTCTTTTTGAACTGATTTCATGGAAGATATGATATCGTATTCTAAGAGTCCAGTAATTAGATGACTGCACCACTTGTACTTTCTGTAGCCTACTGTTTGAAACACTGAACTTTCAATCAGCAGTCAATCTTGGCAGGCAGTGTAATGCACTGTTTAGGTAAATATAATTTGTAACCAAATGTGACTACACAAGAAACATCATGCTGCGGTGTCTGTAGCAATCGTTCGACACAGGAGAATCCAAACAAACACTTCTTTATTAATCTACAAAGTAGCATACAGGAGCAAAATGAACAACCACAAAGCAAAGATTAAACTGAGGGCTTAAATGCACCGGGGAGTGATCAAGGTAAAACAGAACAGGTGCAGGAACTAATTAAGTACCAGGGAGACTAATAATGATCAAGAACACAGGCAAAACAGGAACAAGGAAAACAGAACCAAACACAATGAAACTAAACAGACATAGAGCTACACATTACAAATGGAGCCAGCATTACTAGGCATACGATTAAGAGTGAATGTGCTCATATTTTAAAATAAAATTATTATTTAATATCATTTATTATTTAATTTAATATTATTTATTATTTAATATAGTTTAAATAATAGTTAATAATAAGAAATAAATTCTAGTTCTACTGCTTCAATTTTCACTCCAGTCAGATACATTATTCCAGTGTGTACTTTATTTTCATTGGACAACTTTCCGTGATCTGCAATTTATTCAATTTTAAATTTTGTTTATAGAATTGTATTGAATATATTCAATATGGTTGTGGTTGTGATTATCTGCAACCAAATTATATTGCTTAATTATATTGCTTAACTAAGGTCTCTTCAGACCTTAGAACTGTACATGATTTATGAGCTTCTACAACTTGTAACCTCCTAACTGAACTCCTTACCACAAATTGATCATAGAAATAAAAACAGTATAAATAAACATGAATAAGTTTTCTCTTAGTCTTAGGCTATTAAGGGCAAACAATAAGTGCATCCATAATCAAACTACTCTCCCAAGATTCAAAGTGCAAATAGACCAAAAAGCATGGCACTCTTACGTGTAAGAGATGGTTACAACTACACAGCCCAGCCTAAGATAGCTTTCATATTAGGAGATACTTGCATGCATCAGGGAGCCGCTTTCAAAATGTAGGGTATTGAAATCTCGTTTGAACGCATGCTCGCGTTTTACTTTCGCTTTCTATATCACAATCGCATGTACTCTGTGAATAGGGACATGAAAACTTAAAATATCCCACTGTTAACATCTCTCACACCACCCAAGGCATATTCCATGCTCCATATCCCTCTGGATTGACTGATGATGTGTATTATGGTATAGAATGTACTGTTTCGATATATGAGACTGTCAAAGCACATAATGTGCCTGGAAGAATGCATGACCAGAGTCTTGTCTGAATACTTTGTGTCTTGTCATTTTATTTGCTCAGAAATCCCTCGGTTCCATACCACTCCATGCCAGAAGGGAGAGTAGAGGCAGTATCTGTTCTGAAATATGGTTAGGCGATTTCAGCTGGATGAGTGGAAAGGTAGGAGAAATTACGAGGGCACTTCAGAGTGCAACATAAATTAGGAAAACACTCAACTTTTACCCTACTAACATAAATTATGACAGAAATTAAGCGTTTCCAAGATGTTCTGGTTAGAGGTCACCACTGTGGACATTTCACTCTTGAGAAACCAGTGTGAATCATGTGGCTTATCTAACGTCTGAACAAAAGACAATAAACAGCTGCATTCAGAGCCAATAATATAACGTAAAACTGGATTTTCATGACCACAATGACCGTTCACACTGACTTGGCCCAGAAGTTTATCCTCATTATGCAAACACTCGAGCTCGACGGGGTGAGAGCTATCAACGATTATGCTCCATTCACCTGCATTATCTAATGAACATCAGGATGAACCGTTACATATTGTACAGCCAAGCCAAACATCTATTAAACACCCTTGTTAAATTTACATTTTCTGCAATGACCCATAAAGCTGATACGTCTGGATTGATTTTGAGATAGCGAAACCCTTTTTCTCTCAGACTACATCCTGTCAGCATGATTTAAATGCACATGCACGGCTGAGATGTCTGCAGGGATTTATCACCATGAAGTTTACAAAGTGTTTCTTCTGTTTTTTTGTGAATAAGCCAAGTTCTCTAAAACAAAGACTTTAACTTTATTTTATTCACATCACTGTTTATGTCAAACTCTTGCTGTGTATTTAATCATAGATTATGTCTTTTTTAGATGTTTTATTGTACCACTAGCTTACACTATTACCATAATCAAATAAATACATAGTTTTAGTTTTTGATTGATAACCATTTACAATAAATAATAGTGAATTATCTAACATGAACTATTCTTACAGCATTTATTAATCTTTGTTAATGTTGGTTAATAAAAAATAATTCATTAATGTTAATTAATGTTAACAGATACAAGTTTTGATCTTAAAAATGTATTAGTAAATGTTGAGATTAACATTAACAAAGATTAATAAATGCTGTAGAAATATTTGTTCATGTTAACTAATGTTAACAAATAAAACCTCATTGTAAAGCGTTACCTAATAATTTGTAAATAACATAAGTAGGCAACATACTAGTCAGAACCTCAAGATGTGAATCCTCAGAAAAGTACCATGATTGATTTGATAGTGCATTATGTGCACTATAGATTTGTGTTTGGTTTTTATTCATAGCTAGCAACTGAAGAAATCATAAACCAAAATATACAGTTTCTCATAATAGTCTTTAGAAAGTACCTGCCAAGAAAATACTGTAAATGTAAATGACACATACTGTATGCTGTTGACGTGTGAAGGACAGTGAAAGCTGTTGAAACAGTCGAGTTTATGTTGAGTAGACTTGGAGCTGATGAGTGTGGCTTGTTGGAGTTTAGTTTAAGAATTAAACACTGGAAATTAAACAGTGGAAAATAGCTTGGTTTTCAGTTTGCCAAAGCAACGTTTCAGCTCTTGCTGAGAAAACAGAGATCCTCAGTGAATACTTTACATCAATAAACCTTACTGCCTTCTCATTTATTGGATGTGTATTACAATGAATTATTGTTAATGCCTGTTCCCCTATGGGATATAACAACTGTTTAAAGGTAAAGTGTCCTTTTCTTCCATTGGTTGGACACACAGATAGTCCCAGCCCAAACTCACTATTGTTTGAGTCAATGCCGCTATGTTGGCATGGTCAGGGTGCTCAAACGATGTTTGATAGTGCCATATTTATGTGTCAGCCCATATATATATATATATATATATATATATATATATATATATATATATATATACAGTACACCCAGAAAGTATTCACAGCGCTTCACCTTTTCCACATTTTGTTACAGCCTTATTCCAAAAGGGATTAAATTCATTATTTTCCTCAAAATTCTACAAACAATACCCCATAATGACAACATGAAAGAAGTTTGTTTAATATCTTTGCAAATTTATAAAAAATAAAAACCGCTTGTTCATAAGTATTCACAGCCTTTGCTCAATACTTTGTTGAAGCACCTTTGGCACCAATTACAGCCTCAAGTCTTTTTGAGTATGATGCTACAAGCTTGGCATACCTATTTTTGGGCAGTTTCTGCCATTCTTCTTTGCAGGACCTCTCAAGCTCCATCAGGTTGGATGGGGAGTGTCGGTGTACAGCCATTTTCAGAACTCTCCAGAGAGGTTTAATCAGGTTCAAGTCTGGGCTCTGGGTGGGCCACTCAAGGATATTCACAGAGTTGTCCCGTAGCCACTCCTTTGTTATCTTGGCTGTGTACTTAGGGTTGTTGTCCTGTTGGAAGATGAACCTTTGCCCCAGAGCGCTCTGGAACAGGTTTTCATCAAGGATGTTTCTGTACATTGCTGCATTTATCTTTCCCTCAAACCTGACTAGTCCTCCCAGTCCTCCAGACATGACGCTTGCTATACAGGCCAAAGAGTTCAATCTTTGTTTCATAAGACCAGAGAATTTTGTTTCTCATGGTCTGAGAGTCCTCCAGGCGGGCTGTCATGTGCCTTTTACTGAAGAGTGACTTCCATCTGGCCACTCTACCATATTGGCCTGATTGGTGGGGTGCTGCAGAGATGGTTGCTCTTCTGAAAGGTTCCCCTCTCTCCACAGAGAAATGCTGGAGCTCTGTCAGAGTGACCATCGGGGTCTTGGTCACCTCCCTGACTAAGGTCGTTCTCTCTCGATCGCTCAATTTGGCTGGGCGGCCCGCTCTAGAAAGAGTCCTGGTGGCTCCAAACTTCTTCTGTTTACGGATAATGGAGGCCACTGTGCTCATTGGGACCTTCAATGCTGCAGAAATGTTTCTGTACCCTTCCCCAGATCTGTGGCTCGATACAATCCTGTCTCAGAGGTCTAAAGGTCTAAAATTCCTTGGACTTCATGGCTTGGTTTGTGCTCTGACATGCACTGTTAATAATGGGACCTTATATAGACAGGTGTGTGCCTTTCCAAATCATGTCTAATCAACTGAACTTCCATAGATGGAAGTTGTAGAAACATCTCAAGGATGATCAGTGGAAACAGGATGTACCTGAGCTCAATTTTGAGTGTCATGGCAAAGGCTGTGAATACTAATGTACATGTGATTTTTTTCCTTTTTTATTTTTTTAAAATTTGCAAAGATTTTAAACAAAACTTCTTTCATGTTGTCATTATGAGGTATTGTTTGTAGATTTTTTAGGAAAATAATGAATTTAATCCATTTTGGAATAAGGCTGTAACATAACAAAATGTGGAAAAAGTGAAGCGCTGTGAATACTTTCCAGATGCATAATATTCTGCTATTTATGCTAAATTTGGAAATAGTCCAAAAATGTATGAAAGTTATGAAAGACATTTTGCAATTATGAACTGCAAAATTATATTATATTACTATATTATACTATATGTTATGAAAAAAAATGTATTGCAGCATTGTGCAAAAGTTTTTTAACAGACTAAAGCAGCATTTTTGATATCTTCCTTATTCCTTCTCCTTTACATTTATAGTGTTTTTTTGTTTTCTTTCTTTCTTAGGGAGAGCATCTTTTTATAAATTCATGTATCTCATGGGTAGCTATAATTTATAATGTATATGTTTGATGGATCACTAACACTGTTTCTGGTTCAGCATGTTCACAGTCTTCCCTCTGGGCTATTTACATGACTGTGTGTGTTTGATCTGAAGCAGGCCCCCTCATGGTCATTAGCATTATTAGTGGCTGATAGAGATCATAGTAATAGGCCCATGAAAGCCAATGATCTCCTGCCAAATGCAGCAGTGAGCCAAGCGCAGGTTGGCCAAGAAACTATGACTGCTGTTATCTTTGGCTGCAGCCCGATCAAACTGTATTTGTCTTTTCAGACCAAGGGCTCCTCAAGCAGGACTAAAATCTGCAAGTTACAAAAAAAGTCTTATTACCAGGCAGTGTTTAGTAATTAAAATGTGTGTCTTGAAAGACTCTGGCATGTGGGTCACTTTTCTAGGAATGCATCCAGTGGACTGCATTCATCCAAACACACTTTTTCTTTTCTTTCTTTTTTTTGTCTGAGCATGTTCACACCTAAAGTTTGAAAATCAGTATTGTATGCAGGGTGGTTCCAGCTACATGATCAGTAAACATGTTTATCTGTATAGAATATAGGGTATATATAACTTCATATAATGTGTGTGTATATACAACACAATGCAATGTATAATTCAAAATATGAACTGAAAATCAATATGGATACTTCATATTAACAGAGTACGTTGCAAAGACTATAGAATAACACAAGATGCATCGCTCATATTGTTTTGAATGGGAGAAAGTGCAATGCTCAATATGGCGGAATAAATCCCACCTTCTAAATAAGAGCCCATCACCGTTTCGTAAAGTCATCGCATCACTGCAGCGGCCGTTAGAAGCTCCGGTTCCTATAGGGATGCACACTTAGGACTGCACATGCACATTAGCTTGATCCAGCCTGAAAAATACAGTTTTTCTTGTCATGATTCGAGTGTTTAGAAACAAAATTTATGAGACAGTTGTTGTCAGATTTCATTGGTGATTTCAAATATGAAATTTAATCAAAAGCTTGGCAAACAGCTTTGGAGAATTTGATGTTTCCCCATTTAAAGAGATAGGAGCTGCACTTGAATGCCTGAGAGGCATATCAAAGATGGCCGCCGAGTGAAATGACTTGTCTTAAAGGGACTTTGGTACATTGGGCCCTATTTTTACTGACATTTAAAAACCAGAGAGGTACTATTCATAAAAAAATCCACTCAAACATTCATCCACCTGGAATAGTCTGAGTGATAAAATAAGATGCATTTTGTACAAATAATAAAAAAATAATACTTTAACAAAAATTATCATTTTTTTATTTTACATACAATCATGTCAATTCAGACCATTTCTTTAACCCTTTAATCGTTCATAGAGTTTTTCATAATCCAAAATGCTGATGTTTAAAAACAGCAGAACGTTACCATGTTTACCAATGCCACAAACACCTGAGTGGCTTGTTTTAACACTTGCCTGTGTTTGAGCTTGGCTGTCAGAATGCAAACACTACAAGGTCTGGTTGAATTGTACCTAGCACAGCAGCTCAACTCTTTGAGTCCCATGTGAAATGCATGTTTTCAATGCTTTGATTTACTGTGTTGTGACAGAAATGTATGCTGCCCCATCTTTTGAGGCTGGACACAAGATTATATGTTTATCTGTATATAAGAATGGGGAATGTGAGAACACTTCTTACAAACTCTGCTTTCATATTGAAAATGACCCTTGACCCCCAGGGTACATTGTATTGCTAAATTATCTCATATGCAGTCCATTTGGCACATTGAGCTTTGCATAAAAAGTCAAACCCTTGTGAGAAGAATGGCAAATGTATGGACTTAACAATTTAGCTGTGATGCAACTCATTGCTGTATCGCTGCAAACCGTGTCCTCTGGAATACCTTCACTTTCAGGACCATTACATTTATGCCTGTGACGGAGAGTTTTTATTAAAAAGGAATAATATTACACTCACAGACAGTATTAGCAGATTTTGTCAGCCAAAGTAGGTTTCACAGTTCATAGGCTTTACCTCAAATATTTTTCCCTTTATGGATGACTTGGGTAAGAAAATCAACACGGCTCAACCAATGGCATGAGTTTAGGTTTGAAAACAGTTATTTTTGCAGTTCTGTTTGGTGCCACTAGTAGCATAAAAACGACTTGAGGTGCGTTTCCTGAAAGGATCGTTAGCCAACTATGGTCACAAATTCTGTTGTTGTTACTAACATAGTTCAACGATTTGGTGATTCCGAAACCATATTTTCTATGAACATTTCAAATTTGTGTGGTTGGAGCTACAGCTCTTGACTTGTGGTAAGAAGCATTTTTGAAGCCCCAATTCAGAGGCTTCATCCTTTGAAGGATACAGACTTCAAAGGCCACGCCTTCGCAAATCCATGACGGTCAAACCGAGCGTTGTTATATGGGATGTTCTAGCCTACAGAGGATTGCTCTTGTCACCTAGCAACTGTAACAGCTGCCATTGACAAGCAGCAGTAATGCTTGTACTTAACTTTTATGGAAAGTTATATTTAACAGTCTAAAAACAAAACAGGGTTCACGACCTGTTTAAATATGTTCACCTTGGTCCATTTATGTATATGATAAAGAGTATAAATAAATCACATCTTAGTAAGATACAAGTCAACAATTTAACCGCTTAAAAGTTTTTTAGTTTTTTTGTTTAGTTTGACTAAGTTAATGTAATTCAGCATTTTCTCTAAAAAAAAATCCTGTCATCACTGGCGCGCAATAAATATTTGGACAGGCTAGGCTGTGAAGGATCCACTTGTTCTATCCTTCATGGCCCGGGAAACAAAAGAAGGCATTTGTAATTCTAATTGGAGCAGCATTCATTGCACGGCTGTGATACAATCGGCTTTCGAATACAGTGTTCGAAGGATGCAGCCTCTGAATCGGGATGCAATCATAGTTTGTAGACTTGATCATGTTCTTGGACACAATAAAGCGAGTTATCATGCAGTATATACCTATCTTTCATCCCATTTAAATATATAAAGGTTTCAATCTATATATTTTAGCATGTCAACAATCAGCAGCATTTTGAAGCATGTGCATGTGCGTAACTGCCTAAGGGAACCCTGGAGTATGACGTAAGAGGAAACACTGCATGTAAACGTGATTAAAAAAAGAACTGGTTTTCTGTTTTTTCATGTAAATGAACTGCAATAATCTGACATTAATTTCAATCCTAAATTGGTTAATTAGCAATAGTTATTACTTCACCACCTGCGTGTCACAATTGCATTCAGTTTAGTCTGTCTTAGTTTCATTTTCAAAGACTTTTAGTTTGCTCATATTTTGTTATCTGTTTCCTGTGTTCCTGTGTTCCTTTGTTCCCGCCAGTCATTACTCCTTGGTTACTCATTAATTAGATCCCACCAGATTCCATTCAGTTTTTTTTATCCTGCCCCGTTTTAGTTCCTTCATTAGCCGTGTTTCCATTACCCTTTGTGCAAATTGAAATTGCGAATTGAATATTCGCTCAATGGAATCATATGATGTAAAGCCGTATGTAAAGGTCAATCACTCTTTAAAGAGGGCTTGGTATGTTTGGACAGAAGACAAGAGCTCTTTATTAAACTCATAAAAGACAAAAGTATTATGGGACTACTGGATTCTAAACAACAAAGAAATGCCACAATTTGAATTTATCGAGACCTCAAAGCAGATAGGAGGGAAAAACACCCAGAAACACCTCATACGTGGCCGCTCCCAAGGGGCTTTCCATTATGGAAATGCTTTGATAACATGCCTACGTCTCTTTTGATTAAAAATAATGTCGAAAAAAAAGAAGTTTTAGTCGCATAACATCAGTTAATGGAAACGTCATCATTTCGCAATAGTTTTTTATCGATATTCTGTAAATCTGTAATGGAAACGCGGCTACTGTCTGGTATTGTCGTATGTTACGCGCTGTCACGTTGCCTTCTCATGAGTGGATTACTTGTGTTTATTTATTTTTATTTTTTTTAAATAAATACCCTTTTGTTATTAGAACCTTTTTGGACTTTCTTCTTCATCCGTGGATTAGACTGTTACACGCGTGACATCATTAATGACAGTCCTATTTTGTTTAACCAATGTGGTTGTAAAAATGGATGTGAAACTGTTACCAAGTGTTTTGGGAAGCAGTCACAGCTAGCTAGTTCATTTTTTCAGCGATGAATCGTACTATGGCAGTTAAGCAGAGAGTTACGTCGTTGTTTAGGAAATGCACCATAGTGTTGTTACTGTTAACTAAAACTTTAAAAATGATTTTTGTTAATTGTAATAAAGCTGAAATGAAATAAAATATAAATATTAGATGAAAAACATAAACTTAAAAATTTTAAAGAAATGTTGCAGTGGCAACTAACTAAAAATAATATCTGTTTAAGCTGAAGTAATAAAATTCAACTTAACCAGAGGTCTCTGGCTCAAATTTTTGATTTTTTTTTCTGTAGAAGGACAAACATAAATAGTGATGAATGCCAAAATATTAAATGTTACAGATATATATTTACTGAGTAATCCACTATTTTGTAGAGTGTAAAATTTTCACCTGACATTTGGAGCCAATTTACAAGGGTGTAAAATTGACTTTAGAAAGATGGCAGCATCATTATTTTATTTTTTTTTTCACAGAGATTAGTAAATCTATAGTAAAATCTGGTGACTTTAGCTATCTTTGTTTCATTATATGCCATCAGTGACTGTTCAAAAATGGCAAAAAGAACTTATTGTGTTTTTGCCTCTCAAGTTTGCATGCCTGTAACTCAAGAAGTATTAAAGATATCTTAATATCATTTTAGATTCTGGTTCTTAACAAACTTTTGTTTTGGTATCTTCATTTTAAAGACCCTCAATGGTTTAATCCTAGAGATGTGGACATGTTAATGTGGCTCCATGAGCAAATTGGTAAACTGTACACTTTTTCAGTGGTCAAAAACCAAATATGTGGGTCACTTTTCATACAGCTGATACAGCTCAAATGCATAGAACACACCTGTCTGAGTTCCATAAATATTCTTTTTCTCAAGTTATCATGCTTGTTACTCTAAAACTATTCAAGATATCTTAACATCCTTCTAGATTCTCATTCTTAATAAACTTTTCTTTTGGAATCTTTGTTTTTAAGGCCCTGTACAGTTCAGTCCCATAGATATTGGAACCCCAATGTGACTCCATGTACAAATTGTTGAATTTTACCCATTTTCAGTGATCGAAAACCAAATGTGGTTCACTTTGCACACAGCTGATGGTAACACTTTAGTATAGGGAACATGTATTCACTATTAACTACGACTTTTCCCTCAATAAACTCCTAATTTACTGCTTATTAATAGTTAGTAAGGTAGTTGTTAAGTTTAGGTATTGGGTAGGATTAAGAATGTAGAATAAGGTCATGCAGAATAAGGCATTAATATATGCTTAATAAGTACTAATAAACAGCTAATATTCTTGTAATACGCATGCTAATAAGCAACTAGTTAAAAACCCCTAAAATAAAGTGTTACTGCTGATACTTATTGCATTTAAAGAGGAATGTCTGAAGAATCAATAATTTTTAAACTAGAAATGTATATTTGTTCCCTCTATCAAAAGAATTGCATAAAACATAACTCTCTGAGTACCAAAACTTAAATAGTGATCATGTAATAAAGTTAACAATCATGTAACCTGTTGAACCTAATGATCAAAGGTCCTGTCCCAAATGGTGCATATTATGTGAACTCTCTATCTTCCAGAGTTGTAATGGCCCTTGTTTACACGTGTCTGTGAAGTCCATGAGGGTGTCCCATTTATCATTTCAGGGGCCTTGCAGTCACTATCTGCAGTTTTGCCAAGCTTGCACTCAGAGACTCTACAGAACATTACATTACCAAAGTGTGGACTCGAAGGATGACTACAAGGGCCTAGGGCACATTTGGGATGGGATCAGAAGGTCATTCTGTGAGGTCATGGCACAGGATGTAACAGAAAATAAAGTGTTGGACACTTTATTAATAAAATGAGTTGGACATTATAATGCAATACTTCTCCTATCTAATACGATTATTCAAGTCAACTACTTGTTCCCAGTTATTTAAACAACAACAACAACAACAAAAAACAGTTCCTTTAGCCTTTGCATTCATTTAGATGTTGAATTCACATTTGCATGTTTAAGTATCTACTGAGGACTTGAGATGGCCTGAGCCGCTATAGATCAAAGCTGTTGGACACTGATGGTCTTGGCATATTTGTGTAGCAAACACATGAGTATTCACAGGCTGGTGAGAGGAGACACAGAGACCCAGCCAGAGCATGAGACCAGAAGCACTGGCTTGACTCAAAGCAGCCTCACAATACAGAGATTTGGGAGCATTTGAGAAAAGAATGTCCATCATATCAGTCACATACTGGAGTCTCTCAAATAAGACAATAACTTGCAGTCAAATCCTCTAATCTAGTGGTTCTCAAACTTTTTTTTTTATCATCTTTTACACACACACACACACACACACATATATATATATATACAAATGTATACATTTAAAAAATATTTTTACACAAAACAATAATACAGCATACAATAAAATAATATAAACTCCACAAATTTTTGAAAAAAGAGTTATTTTCCTGCCGCTTTATGTGTTTAGGCCTACTTACACATGGCATTTATTGTCTAAAACTGAGTGAAAAAGATTTCAAGTAGGCCTATATGTGGTTATACACTCTTGTTTAAATGGAAAAAGATGTTTTATATGGTAATGGTTTCATTTTTGAAATTTCTAGACATTTAAAATATGTAGTATTTCATTGCTTGTGACAGTTTGGACCAAAGCTATCCAATTCCCAGCTCTAGTTATGTTAAGAATTTTGCTCATGTCAACAATAAAGGACAAAAGCCTGAATATCTACCAACAATAATGTGTGGTCCCAAATATTGGCTTTATATAACATGTAATTTTCACAGTAAAAAATAAAAAAGAGCTGGTATTTTAAAACAATGAGGCGGGATCATACAATCCAAATTGAAGCAGTGCTTTTTGCATCGGAGGCAACAAGTTCATTTCTGCACATTCAGAAAATTAATTAAGGTGTAAAATGAGCTGGTATGCTTAGCTTGGCGGAGACGATCTCAGTAAGTAGGCTTTACAGTGCACAGACCCAGCAGCGATGACTTGGCTCTCTGGTGTGCTTGTATTTATGCAGTGCTTGTTTAAACATTTGAGGAGCACATGTACAAATGGATGATTGCAGCAGGTTTCATCATGAAGTTACGATGTTCAAACTTGCAGGGGGGTCATTCTAACACTCATGTCAACAATCCAGGAACCAAGCAGCCCAATCAGTAAATACAATAAAACAGATGCTGAAAGACATTTCAGGAAGATGGGCTGTTTTCTGGGAATGCCTTTTGATGGGGGAAATTGTCTTTCTCCTTGAGCCTCAGGAGAACGTGTAATGACACCAGATGTGACTGAAAACATTTTTATTTTTACTTTGAAATGTTTCAACATCACTCATTATGGGGGCCCATTATCATTTGATACATTCGTAAATCAACTAAGAACTGGATAAATCAGTTGAGCAGTCAATTATAAACATGTGGAAGATAAAAAAAAAAAAAAGATTTTATTATCAAAAATAATTAATAAAAAATGCTATATTAAATTTAGCAAATTTAAAATATAATGCAGTTTTTTATTATTATATGAGCAATATCACACTCGTAGTAGCCGTGCGATATGGTTGTATATCAGGACACTGTCATTACCTACAGCTAAATCACAGCCGTGCTGATATACAACCGTGAGTGTGATATTGCGTTTATACAACAGTTCGATGGCACAAGTGTGTAAATAAATAAGAACCACAACGGATTGTCTTTAAAAACTCTCTTTTGTGAGGTACTACTTCCTTCCGCCACAGATTCAAATCTCAAGTTGACAGTTTAACAGTTGAGCCCAAGCATCCATTACTAATTTTAAAACATCACTTTAGAACTAGTAATGAAGAAACGTTGAGTCGCTTCATTGAAACTCATTGTAATATGTAGAGTATTATGAGAGAGAGGTCAATCTTATATTCATAATCACAAAATCAGTTTGAATGTCCGCAGAGAAAAGTGATATCTTTGTCTTTGTCCTTTTAACATTTAAGACATTTCCATGACAGCGCTAGTTGATGCATTTGTCAGTTGCATCTTGTAAAATGCTTTTTAAAGTAAAAACATTAAATGTTAACTAATGAAACCTTATTGTAAAGTGTTACCAAATAATTATATAATCACACATAAAATGTAATTAAGAATATAATTAAATAATCATACATTAAAAATGTACACATATAATACAATTAAAAATAATAATCTAATTGCTTATTAAACGGTTGTCACAGTCACCGTCTATCTCACCTTCCCAGGACTCCCCAATCTCACTGGATTGGACTGGGAGGAGGCCATTTACCAGTGTTATTTACCATTTACCAGCTTTATTCCATCATCAGCATTCCTACCAGTCCAAGAGTCCCTTCCTAAGATGGACGCCATTCCCGAAACCTCGTTGCAAGATGGCCCGCTCAAGAGTCTTCTCTAGCCCAAACAGAGGCTATCCGTCCCCGACCTTGGTGGCTAAGCCTGGGGTCTGGGCCAAGGGTTAGGCTAGCACCGCCGCGGCCCCCTGAAGCCCCTGATCTGCCGTGGCTCCGTCCTGGAGTCTTCATATCTACCTGCACCGTCACTCTCCTGTCAAGACTCCAGGACGCCCGCCCTCCCTCTCTGGTTGTTCCATCTACGGCACAAGGACGCGTCTACCGGGAGGGGAGAGTACTGTCACAGTCACCGTCTGTCTCACCTTTCCCGGACTCCATTTCCCAGCATCCCTCTGGTTCCTCACCTGCACTCACTCTTTAATCACCTGCACCTGCAAGCCATCCACTCATCACCTCTGTAGTATAAAGGCACACTTCACCACTGCTCTTGGTCAAGTCTCGTGAATGGAAAGCACAACGTCTATGGATGTCGTGATGTTTCTATGTGCCACAAAGACTACTTACCTGTTACCTACCTGAACAGTCCGTCTTCTGTCATCCACCATCCATCGTCTGCCAGCCTTTCTTCTACTCTCCACTCCTGCAATAGAGACATTGGGTTACCACTTCAGCTAAGTCATACTTCAACGTGCTTTCAGTATATTGCATACCTGTCATCTCCTTTACCAGATCTGTGCCTCTGTTATCAATAAACAACCTTGTTTAACACTTACCTGCCTGCCTCAGTCTGTGCCCCTGACAACGGTTAGTTCCTATCCTTGATTCTGATTGGTCAATAGCTGTGTTTTATTCATGATAATGAGATAACCCAACGGTGAATTGTTTGTTCTCCTTTGATATTGTTCATTGAAGCTTACTGTATTCTGTAGAAGAATATTGTGAGAAAGAGATCGAGCGAGCAAGTTTATTACCTGCATTCAGATTTAGCATTTTCCTTCAAGGTCAGTCCTATGTTCATAATAAAAAATCTGTTTAAATGTCCGATGTATTATCTTGTCCTTTTTACAGTTAAGGGGTTTTCCCGTGACTGACAACGCTAGCCAAAGCATTTGTCAGTTGCGTCTTGTTCCGTGTTCACAACAATTCAGTCTTTTCAATGTAAAACTCGTCGCTACTGACTGACACACTCCTAAAAACAGGCTTTGCTGCCATCTAATGGCGTTAGATTGTAACTTCTGTTGCTGTTCACGGTCAGGGACTATTATTTCCGGTGGAAGGAAGGCTTCATGAAAGTTGCATTGATACATATATTTGGCTCTAATATTTGTATTGTGTGGTAACTGTTTTATAAAAGCATGTACTGATAAAAGTTATGGCTAAAGTGACTCTGCTTCGCGTCGTGCCTAACAACACCCTTTAGCCGTTACTTATTCACAATACAGCACAGCCTTTTGTACCTTATTGCTTACTTAAATTTTTTTAAATACAATACATTGCAATTAAAAATGTAATTATATAATCACGTATCAAAAACATTTTAATTTAAAAAAAATATTTCTAAATGTAATATTGCATTTTTTATTTATTTGTCTTTATTGTTTTATTAATTGCTTTTTTGATTATTAAAATATTTTTCTCCACATATTTACATTTATAATTGATTGCTCAAATTGATTAACTGATTTCTCAGCCGATTTACTGATTCATCAAATTATTATTGTGTGGCTCCCATGTGCCCCCATAACCCACTGCAGTATCTAGTGTGATCCTAACAATTTCATTGGTCAAGTCAATCACAGTGCTGAATGCCTACACAATGCTACAACAAATACTAAACCCTAACCCTACCCCACACCTTAACCTTACCCAATGGAATTGCCTGCAAGCCGGGATTTGTGCTGAACTGGTTTCGGGGAAAAAATCATACGGTTTACTTTAATGTTTATTGCACATTAATGACACTGCACCCATGTCGCAGGCCAGCAGGCAGCCAGAATTATATAAAAAAAGGGATGTCTGTATGCAAGCCAAGTGGTGGCAAGGTCAATCAAATGACCTCAGTGTAATACTAATCACCCTTTGGTTTCGGTACATTTGCAAAACCGCTTGGGCAGAATGTCAGCGCAGTGGTTTGGCCAAAAGACAAATTTCACAGTTTAGGTATGAAAGCTGTAACTTAAACACCTGACATCATATTCTGAGAATAGCAGTTGAGAAGACCGTTGAACGGTGAGCCTATGGTAAGAACATCAAGCATATATTCATTTGCCAATGACAGACAACAGACAGAGCCACATGAAGCAATATTTCTAGGGATCTTGCGAAGCATTCAGGAGTGTATATCATGTGTGTCCATGGAAACTGGATTCTCTGCCCACTCCTAGCGTCTGTCTTTCTCCTGCACAACACTCAGGTCGCAAAGATGGACTGGCGAGAAAAAGCACCTTGGAAGTTTCCATCCACCCCACCCGTTAGGAGACCGGGATCTCTGCCACTCCACATTGAGCTGTGTGTGATGATATTTACCTTATACCCAAGGCCAAAATCCTCCCTTTCTCCTCCTCTGTTCGCTTTCATTTTATTACAGTCTATGTCTGATCAGAGTTTTTCTCTCTTCAAGGGCAGGGCAAGCCTTGGCTCCTCCTTAAAGATAAGCAGGATAGATGTTTCAGACATTCCCTGCCAAATTTAAGACGCTTCAGTTGGTCAATGACTGTCTAGGGAATTTAGGTGGCCAAATATTAACCATATTCAGATTTATTTATAAAGCCATTAGGCCCTTGATTACAAGTTTATCAGTCTGAAGTGAATATAAATTACACACATGGTCAGTTCCACGAAAGTGATCTTTGCCGTTTTCAAGGGATTTAAATATAACCTGGTTTACCCCTATAAATCCAATAGTTCTTTAACATTATGGTTACTTAAAAGCAACTGTTGTGTGAGCAACACAATAGATCATACAAATTATGGTCAAACAAGTCAAGTGTGTTGTGACACTAAAGAAGTGGTGTTGGATTTCAATGTTTTCTTTTTGTTGAGACGAAACTAGTCTTAGAATATACACTTAAAATGGGAAATGGTTCAAACAAGCACATAACGTCAGCAAACGGGCACACACAAAGCCTGGAGCTTATAAAATACTTGCTAAGACACTTTGTGTATCATAGAAGAGACTCTGCTTTTCCATATTCATTTGTTTTATGGCAGCCTAATGGGCCATATTGTAAGTGTGAACTCTGTGTGAATCATCCAAATATATCTTACATTTGGCCAGAACACATTGATATGATGACATTTGCAATATTTATAAGACGGAACCACACCCGACACCGAGTGATTTGGATACGTGAAGAAACACAATTAGAAATCATGTCTTACATTTTGGAAGATGGTAAGAACTTCAGCCAATTATTGCAACACAGCAACTGGCAACTAAAGGGCAAGATGTCAAGTCCAATCACATGAGAAATAGGAATGGGTGACCTGCCTGATCACTTGCTGAATGCAATATTTCTTTAACTTTATCTCTCAGTCCAATCAGAGGTCGCTGTAACTTCCTCTTTACTTTCATTGTCTTAATACTAAAATGGCAATACTGCCACCTCATGGTGACTTTGCTCCTACACAACATAGATCGGTAGCACCAGACACAAGATGCAAAGATATTTAGTTGAACAAGTCTGGGGGAAAATATTTTAACCTTTATAGGATGGTTTAGTTTGCATTGAAATTGAGGTTATCAATCAAATGTTCAGCAAATTAAGCAGTTGTGGCCTAATGGTTAGAGAGTCAGACTTGTAACCCAAAGGCAGCGGGTTTGAGTCTCAGTACCAGCAGGAAGTGTAAGTAGGGGGAGTGAATGAACAGCGCTCTTATCCTTGAGCAAGGCACCTAATCCCCAATCGCTCCCTAGGTGCTGCAGCAAAAATGTCTGCCCACTGCTCTAGGGGTGTGTTCAATACTCACTACTGTGTGTGTGCACTTGAATGGGTGAAATGCAGAGCACAAATTCCAAGTATGGGACACCATCATGTCACTTTTACTATAGAGATGGTTTTTTCGATCTGAGGTACGATCTAGGACCACCAGGGTGGCGCAAGGGAGTGCAAAGTTGATGTGTTAGAAGCAGGAAAAATGGGCAAGCGTAAGGATTTGAGCAAGTTTGACAAGGGCCAAATTGTGATGGCTAGACGACTGGGTCAGAGCATCTCCAAAACTGCAGCTCTTGTGGGGTG
This sequence comes from Elopichthys bambusa, assembly GCA_037101425.1. Lineage (NCBI taxonomy): Eukaryota > Metazoa > Chordata > Actinopteri > Cypriniformes > Xenocyprididae > Elopichthys > Elopichthys bambusa. The sequence goes on along the minus strand of CM074453.1, from coordinate 12,193,006 downwards.
TTCTCGGTCTGCAGTGGTCAGTATCTATCAAAAGTGGCCCAAGGAAGAAACAGTGGTGAACCGGTGACAGACTCATGGGCGATCAAGGCTTATTGATGCATGTGGGGAGCGAAGGCTGGCCCGTGTGGTCCGATCCAACAGATGTGCTACTGTAGTTCAAATTGCTTAAGAAGGTAATGCTGGTTCTGATAGAAAGGTGTCAGAATACACAGTGCATCACAGTTTGTTGCATATGGGGCTGCATAGCCATTATTGCAGAACACTTTCATGGAAACGGTATTCCCTGGTGGCTGTGGCCTCTTTCAGTAGGATAATGTGCCCTGCCACAAAGCAAAAATGGTTCAGGAATGGTTTGAGCAGCACAACAACGAGTTTAAGGTGTTGACTTGACCTCCAAATTCCCCAGATCCAATCGAGCATCTGTGGGATGTTCTGAACAAACAAGTCCGATCCATGGAGGCTCCACCTCGCAACTCACAGGACTTAAAGGATCTGCTTCTAACATCTTGGTGCCAGATACCACAGCACACCTTCAGGGGTCTAGTGGAGTCCATGCCTCGACTGGTCAGGGCTGTTTTGGCAGCAAAAGGGGGCCAACACAATATTAGGAAGGTGGTCATGATCTGTGTAGATGGAAGGTGTCTGATCTGTGTAGATTTTATATATAATATAATTTCATTATATATAATTACTGTAAACCAGACACTTGCATAACTGAGAAATATGCTTTTATTTGTCTTTCCTGTGCAGAGAAATTACTGTTGCATACAGTATCATATATCCTTTGACTTAAACAGCGAAAAGCATGAATGAATGAAACGTACTAGTGCAGAACAGTCACAAACTCTCATCCTAATAATATTCATGTTTTAATATAGGGATTATACAAACCTGATGCTAGGAAATCAGGGAATTTTTTTTCTTCTGTAATTGTGACCGAGACATTTAGACAGACATTTTAGCATAAAACACATACTGGCCATGATGGACTTGCTGCAAGAATTGAAGCCGTGTAAGTCTGTTTAATGAACATGTCACTGTTTTCCAAACTGCTTTGCTTCATATTATGGAAGAAAAGTGCTTCTTGTGCAACAATCATCAAACTGTTATAGTATACATGAGCCAAATGTGACAATAAACATACACAGGTCGAGACAGAGCATTGTTGAGTCCCAATAGACATCTCAAGATACAAGAAGTCTCTTTTTAAAATAATTGAAAGCCAGGTAAGTGGCACCCCCAATCAACCCGATCAATAAAGTGGCACCAACAAAGGCTGGAGCCTTTTTCTTTGCCACCCTGAATGCAGTGGGCAGCACAGCAGATATGAGGATGTTATTGACTTGTCCAAGCACTCTGCGGAAGGTCGGACGGTTCAGGACACGCTCATAATACGTCTCCAGGTTGACCCGGGTCCCATTTCCCCAATACCGACGTGACAGGCCCAGGAACTTAAGGCGATGAAGGGTGACGGCGAGGGAAATGTCAGCAATGCTGAAAAACTCACCACAGAGCCAAGTCTGCTGACTGCCCTCTTCTAGAGAGAGAGAGATGAGAAGTTAAAAAAGCTAAAAGAAATTAAAATCAACATGTAATCGAAAATCACTGTTAATTTTGTTCTAAATACATCTTAATGATCTTATTGTGAACAATTCATCCATGCATTTTCATTTTTTTTTTTATTTTCTAAATTTGTTTTGGACTTCTCTATGGTGATATATGCCATACTTCTCCAATCTTTTAGGCTGCATCCCAAAACGTAGGCAGCAAACTAAGCTTAGTGAAGATCGACATTTGATCAAAATAATAATTTAATTAATTCAATTTTAAATAAAACCAGTTAATTTATTATGTCCCCACATCAAACACATTTTAGGTTACTTGACAAAACATTTTCCTAATGTTTTTACTGTGTTTAACAGAGGATTCTCCCACCCGGTGTCTCCTCAATCCTCCTCTGCAGCTCTGTCTCCACTTGATCCAGAACATTCTCTAGTTCATCCAGGAGTTTCTTCAGGTATTTCATGTTATCATGGTCAAACAATTTACTCTAAAGAGATTCACATAAATAGTATTTCATGACATTCAGCACTTTCACTTTCTTGGCATCGTAAGCAAAATTTTAATCTAAATTAGAAAGGGTAATCATATGAATAATTGAAACTGAACACTGCATGAATGTTTACTTACCTTCAGGCGTCTCTGTTTTGCAATATAAGCATCTTTAAGATCAGGATTCTCTGCTGCTAGTTTCTTAAGCTCAGATTCTGTGTTTCCAATCTGTGCTATAAGACAGAAATCAGAGTTATTTCATAGTATACCCAAAAAGTGTATGTTCATATGAAGTTATTGCGACTTACTGCGAATGTGAGTGGTGGCGTAAGCTGGGATGTGGGAGTCTACAGTGATCTCTGGGTGGAGGATGCAGCCATGGGTGTACGCATCCATCTGCAGGGAGTCCAGCAGTTCTCTGTAATGCTGTACTCGATGATAATACGTGCTTCCCTCTTCTGGGATGAGCTTTGGAGTGTGCTCTGATTCAGAGAAACAAACAAAAGCAAAAATTTAGCTGCAATCTACATGAGCTACTACCCTGCCATGATAAATATCTTTGACTCACCATCCAATGCCTCTCATGTTATCCAAAATTCTGCATAGGAGTGCATGCAAACATAAATGCAACCAACTGAAAAGAAGACAACAAATGCACTGAACACAGCAAAAACTGCTCAAACTTAAAACAAACATAAACACACAGTAGCAAAGAATTGCAGCTATTAAAGAGTTAGTTCACCCAAAAAATTAAAATAATGTAATTTATTACTCACTCTCATGTTGTTCCACACCCGTAAGACCTTCATTCATCTTTGGAACACAAATTATATGTGTATTTTTGATAAAATCCGATGGCTCAGTGAGGCCTCTATTGCCAGCAATGTCACTGAACCTCTCAAGATCCAGAAAGGTACTAAAGATGTATTTAAAACAGTTCATGTGACTACAGTGGTTCTACCTTAATATTATAAAGTGACGAGAATAGTTTTTGTGCACCAAAAAAAAAAAAAAAGACTTTTCAACAATATCTAGCGAACCACTGATTCGAAACAAAAGAGTCGTAAAGCTTCATGAAGCAGTGTTTTGAAATCGCCCATCACTAGATATTGTTGAAAATGTTTTGTTTTTTTTGCCGCACAAAAACTATTCTTGTCGCTTTATAATATTAAGGTTGAACCACTGTAGTCAACTGTTTTAAATATGTTTTTAGTACCTTGAGAGGTTCAGTGACATTGCTAGCAATGGAGGCCTCACTGAGTCATCAGATTTAATCAGAAATATCTTAATTTGCGTTCCGAAGATGAATGAAGGTTTTAAGGGTGTGGAATGACATGAGGGTAAGTAATAATAAATGACATAATTTTCATTTTGGGGTGAACTAGCCCTTTAACACATGGAAATCAGCTGTTAATTTGTTTATTCTTACATTCATTAAACCATCTGATGCATGAATTATTAAATCACTAAGAAAAAAGCTTAATGTTTCTTTTTACTTTAAAACAATAACAGAAACATTTTCAACAGCTGATTTTAATTTTATATATATATATATATATATATACTGGTCAAAATGTTTGGAATCATTAAGATTTTTAATGTTTTTGAAAGAAGTCTCTTATGCTCACCAAGGCTGTATTTCTTTGATCAAAAATACAGTAAAACAGTAATAATGTGGAATATTACAATAACTTTTTAAAAATATTTTAAAATGTATTCCTGTGAGGAAATTATTTCTGAAGGATCATGTGACACTGAAGACTGGAGTAATCTCCAGTTCTTTTAAATTGTAGTAATCTTTCATAATATTACTGTTTTTACTGTATTTTTGATCAAAGAAATGCAGCCTTGTTTCAAAAATTATAACTATTCCAAACTTTTGACCAGTAGTGTGGATATAATTCATATTATTTATATATATATATATATATATATATATATATATATATATATATATATATATATATATACAGGTGCTGGTCATATAATTAGGATATCATCAAAAAGTTGATTTATTTCACTAATTCCATTCAAAAAGTGAAACTTGTATATTATATTCATTCATTACACACAGACTGTTTCAAATGTTTATTTCTTTTAATTTTTATGATTATAACTGACAACTAAAGAAAATCCCAAATTCAGTATCTCAAAAAATTAGAATATTACTACCAATTGACCTTAAGACCGTTGACCTTGGACCTCAGAAAACACAGTGGACCAACACCAGCAGATGACATGGCACCCCAAACCATCACTGACTGTGGAAACTTTACACTGGACCTCAAGCAACGTGGATTGTGTGCCTCTCCTCTCTTCCTCCAGACTCTGCAACCCTGATTTCCAAAGGAAATGCAAAATTTACTTTCATCAGAGAACATAACTTTGGACCACTCAGCAGCAGTCCAGTCCTTTTTGTCTTTAGCCCAGGCGAGACGCTTCTGACGCTGTCAGAGTGGCTTGACACAAGGAATGCGACAGCTGAAACCCATGTCTTGCATACGTCTGTGCGTAGTGGTTCTTGAAGCACTGACTCCAGCTGCAGTCCACTCTTTGTGAATCTCCTCCACATTTTTGAATGGGTTTTGTTTCACAATCCTCACCAGGGTGCGGTTATCCCTATTGCTTGTACACTTTTCTACCACATCCTTTCCTTCCCTTCACCTCTCTATTAATGTGCTTGGACACAGAGCTCTGTGAACAGCCAGCCTCTTTTGCAATGACCTTTTGTGTCTTGCCCTCATTGTGCAAGGTGTCAACGGTCGTCTTTTGGACAACTGTCAATTCAGCAGTCTTCCCCATGATTGTGTAGCCTACAGAACTAGACTGAGAGACCATTTAAAGGCCTTTGCAGGTGTTTTGAGTTAATTAGCTGATTAGAGTGTGGCACCAGGTGTCTTCAATATTGAACCTTTTCACAATATTCTAATTTTCTGAGATACTGAATTTGGGATTTTCCTTAGTTGTCAGTTATAATCATCAAAATTAAAAGAAATAAACATTTGAAATATATCAGTCTGTGTGTAATGAATGAATATAATATACAAGTTTCACTTTTTGAATGGAATTAGTGAAATAAATCAACTTTTTGATGATATCCTAATTATATGACCAGCACCTGTGTGTGTGTGTGTATATATATATATATATATATATATATATATATATATAAATACTTTAATTCATGCATTCTGGAATGTAAATACTGTTTTACACACAACATTAAGCCCTAATCCTAAGCGTTTACCATCACAGAAGTTCTGCTCCAAATAGTCCATGATGTGTGTGGGGTCACAGATGACATTGTCATTGTGAACCAGAACAGGAACCTCACCAGTGGGGTTCAGACGCATAAACCAGGGCTCATTGTGTTCACTCAGAGGCAGACTCACATCATACTCTTCACATTGAAGACCTTTCTCAGCTATTGCCAGTCTAACCTATGACAAAAACAAAATGTTTATTTTTTTGGCTATTTCATTAGAATTTCATATCTTAAAAAAGACTGAAACATCAGTCTCATTGGCAGAAAACAACAGAAGCCCAGCTAACAAAAATATGCTTTGAAAGTGTTATTTCTGAATGTTCTCTGAAAATTCAAAATGTTCAGTTTTTTTTTAATGTTTTAAAGACTTTTTTTTTCTTTTCTTGGTTATTCAAGGAAACATGCCATTTTATCATTTTGCAAACATTGTGGAAACGTTACTTACTTTTTAATGTTCTTTCTTAAACAAGTAGTAACATTTTAAAAAATGTTAGATGAAAGTAAAACTAATACATTTCAGAAAAAAAAAAAAAAAAGCTTCTATGAATGAAATTAAAATAATGTTTTTGTCCTAATGTTTTGAGAACATTCCAGATAACATTGAATGAATGTTCTACTAACTTTACTGGAACAATGTTTGTTCATAACTTTTGGAGAACCTTGCCAGAACGTTTAGCTAGGAGGCCATTCTCTGGTTTTACAATTTTACAATATAGTTGTGATTCAGGCATCTAATGTTTATCGGTCAGTTATGATTCCAGTAATTCTACATAGCCTACACACTTGCATCATCCTGCATCATTAATAATGTATAATCTATGAATAATTAACATGCATGCTGTCAATCAGCAATTGTTTAATTGAGACAGCAATATGAATAGAGGAATAATCCAAACAAGGCCAGGTGATTAAAAGTATGTGAATATCACAATCAAAACAACAGTCTGCATCCACCCTGATGCTCTTGAGCTGCCTACGCCAGTAATGTTGAATTATGGGATCGCTTACCTTCTGAGAGCTGAATGACTGAGTCCAGTGGTACAATATCAGTTTGGACTCTTTGTTTTTTGTGCTCTCGACAACCTCGCCGCTGTCATGTGTATCCTTCTTAATAAGGATTTCCTTCTCATCCTGAGATTCACCGATGTTTTCCTCCGCCATTTTATCAGTCAATGGCTGTGTCTTAAAACCTAGTTAAATACGGCAGGTATGTTTGTGTATCATATGCGCGTGCAGCATTTTTGACCATATGTACACGCTTGCAGCGTTGATGAACATCACAGGCGGGTACCCGCGTATTCTTCTGCGCCTTGAACCTGCTTGCGCGAGACTATGATGCCCACAAATGATGTCTAGATAGGCAACTCACTAGGTTTTAAGACACAGCCAGTGTGTTAAACAGCGCAGCCTCCAGTGGTGGTACCCAACTTCTTAAAGGACACATCCACATTCATAATAATGAAATAAATACATATTAGGTTTTTTTTTCTATTTAAATTAAACAAAACCAAATTACTGCATTTATAGTGCTCTCAAATAAAAGTAGCGAACAGCTTTATTTAACAGTGAATATTTATAATGTATGAATTGTCATAGGAGTGCACTTTTTAAATGAACCAGCAGATGTCTCTGTAGACTGTTCTTCTCTATCAAATTACATTAAGCCTTTTATTACAAACTGTTATAAACTGTTGAGAATGTTGACATTTTTTTCTGTTGAGAAGTTTTTTTTTTCTTCATAATTTATGATTTGCAACTAATAGAAATATAATCTATTTCATACAAAAAAATGAAAGGGGGTTCAAGCTTTATGTAACAAAACAGGTACCAAACCTGAAAAAAAAGTAACATATTTACACTGTTTTTCTTACATATAATATCAATATTAAGTATATTGTGGTCTTCAAGCCCCAATGTCCATGACAATATTCAAAATCTATGAATATAATTAACCACAATTAGTTTTGATTCCAGACATTTCAAGAACTTTATGTTTGAAAACAACAGTAGTTAAGGAGACAAATTAAAATGGGAACAAAATAATGCAACATGATGTTATGTTTTACCTCGTAGCAGTTTGTAGGGTTTTAATTAAGTTAGATTATTGTAATTTATTTTAAAGAATTTAAAATCATCTTTGGAAGTATGCTGAGGCCCCCTAGTGGCTCCTGGGCTCCTGGTTGAGAACCACTGCCTCAAGGCATAATTTTGATATAAAAGGAAAATCGAAGTAAAGAACATTCTAGTAAGAATACATTTTTTAGTTTGTTCCAGAAGGTTTAAGTATAATTGCAATTGGTAAATTCTCTGTAGTATAGGCTATTGTAAGATACTTTTTTAAATTTGTTATTGATACATTTTTATTTTCCATGCTTTATTTCTACCAAATAAATTAGACCAAAACATTTCTGAAGGAAAAGAGTCAAAACAAAGAACACTTGGAACCATGTGCCCACTCAGTGAGGGTGGAGTGGGCGTGGTCGCTGTGATGACGCGGGAGGATTGGCAGCGTCTTTCGCTGCTGAGCCGCGGTCCGTTGTGTCTGCTCTGCGCAGCGCCTGCGAGCGGAGGGAGTCGGTGAAACGCAGCGGCGGTTCCAGCGTGTGCGGCTTCGGTAATGATGCACTAAACCTGCCTCCTCATTCATACTCTCACAACCCAACCAACAACATCTCCATTGTGATTAATTCTCCCAAGTTTCATCGTTGCTGCTGAACACGGCTGGGGAAAAAAGGTTTAATGAAAGAAAAAGACGATAAGAAGCGCACGGCAACATTACGACTGTTTTTATTTTCATCCCATTCTGAATGACGGGCGGACGGTTCGACTTCGACGATGGAGGCACTTTCTGTGGCGGATGGGAGGACGGGAAAGCCCACGGACACGGCATCTGCACGGGACCCAAGGGTCAAGGCGAGTACGCCGGGTCCTGGTCCCACGGTTTTGAGATAGTCGGGGTCTACACCTGGCCCAGCGGGAATACATACCAGGGCTACTGGTCGCAAGGCAAACGCCACGGGCTTGGTGTTGAGACCAAGGGGAAATGGCTTTATCGTGGGGAGTGGAGTCACGGGTTCAAGGGTCGCTATGGAGTTCGGCAGAGCACCGATACACCTGCTAGATACGATGGGACGTGGAGTAATGGACTACAGGATGGCTATGGAGTCGAAACCTATGGGGATGGTGGTAAGTGCCACTGCTGTTTACAAATGTCATCTGTATGTTTAGGGATGCGAATTGTAAGCAATTAAACGATTACGGTTCCTTTATGTAATGTCACATTAATGATTCTTTTAGTACTTTTGAGGAGGAAGCGTTTGGAAAAAACACTTTTTTTTTTTTTTTTTTTTTTAATTTACTGCTCTCAGAAGCTTGTTGTCAAATGATCCATTACAGATACAACAAATCAGGGATCCATTTTATTCTGTAAAAAGAAAAGACAAATGCGGGTCCTAACTGTATATTATAATAGTAGGCCTAAACAAACCAAAAATATAACGTTTTTCATCCATTCATTAATTCATTCATTCATACAGCAAAACTCATGTCTTTGACTACAGTTTGTCATATGAACAGCCAGTCAGTAACGCTGATTTAAGCCTCACGAGCCATAAGCGCAACATAACACTGTAACAGCTGTTGCTTCTTTTCGATTCGGACAAGACGAAAGTAATAACTTGCGGTTCAGTAAGTGAGTCAGATAAATTCAGAAATGTCTCCGACTGATCCATAATCGTTTTTGATTCACTAAAAAGAACCGGCTCGTAAGAATGATTTGTTCGGGAGTCTTGAATGTTTTTGATTCACTTATGCGAATCGGATCATACGAGTCATTCGTTTGAAAATCGGACACACACTGGTCTCACTGTTTTTTTTTATTTAAATTTAATGTACATTAATGGCATGATTGTGTTTACAGGCAATACTGCCAAAGCATTATACACAAAACAAATAATGACAAGAAAAATAAATCTACAATATTACAATACAATTAAAATACTATTAAAATAAGGTGCTAAGTAATGAATAAAATAAAATAATAAAATAAGTGTGTGTGTGTGTGTGTATATATATATATATATATATATATATATATATATATATATATATATGTATATATGTATATATATATATAATAAAAATTCATCAAGACATTGTGAACAGACAAAAAAAAAAAAAGTACATTGATAGTCTTTGAATAGATTGATCATATATTATCATCAGCATTTGCTCAGGAATGGTGCACACACTGGTCTAGATATGTTTTTGCTCACTAATAAGAACCGGCTCATAAGAATCCTTCGTTCGGGAATCAGACTGCACTGGCTGATGTATGTTTCCTGCTGTTGATTCAGTAAAGGTCTTTACACTAAATATTAGGATGCAATTCCATAAGAATGCAATTTTAAGAAATTGAATGGAATAGAATGGCATGAAAAAGAACCGATTCAAGATTCCTAACTCTATTTATGTTTTGGCCAACTGTCAGGTCACAGGTCATTGCCATTGGGTGTAAATAAAACCCAATGCTTTCAAAGTACACTAAACAAATGCTGGTGACCTGGAGGATAAATATACATAAATGCACAACATATAGTACTTTGTACATGACATAATTTGAGCAAGATTGTATATTAAACTCAGTGCATTTCATGGCATCGCAATGTGACATCCAACATTTACCTAATGCTTTGCATTTTTGAGCCACATTCGTTTCCAAATGTCCTTGCTGATATTGTGTACACATTGTGTCATTGATTTTAGATTAGGGAAGCTCTGATGAACTTAAAACATAATTGTCATGCAACTAACATTAGTTGATACTTTATATGCTAATGTGCCTAAAAAGCATGCTTAAAAAAAAGCATTAGACCGTTGACCAAATGACCAAAGAGTTTCGATATTTTTCCTATTTAAAACTTGACTCTTCTGTAGTTACATCGTGTACTAAGACTGACGGAAAATGAAAAGTTGCGATCTTCTAGGCCGATATGGCTAAGAACTATATTTTCATTCTGGCGTAATAATCAAGGAACTTTGCTGCCGTACCATGGGTGCAGCAGGCGCAATGATATTACACAGCGCCTCTGACCCCCTGCTTGCACAGGGAGCGTGTCTTGCAACCATGGAGACATTTGTAAGAGATGCTGCGTAATATCATTGTGCCTGCTGCACCCATGGTACAGCAGCAAAGTTCCTTGATTGAGAGTTCGGAATGAGAGTATAGTTCCTAGCCATATCCAGAAAATTGCAACTTTTTATTTTCCGTCAGTCTTAGTACACGATGTAACTACAGAAGAGTCAAGTTTTAAATAGGAAAAATATCGAAACTCTTTGGTCATTTTTGAGCGAGATGCTAACGGTCTAATCAAATTCAATGAACTATGCTAAGCTATGCTAAAAGTGGTACCGCCAGACCCGGAGATCGGCTGAACGGATTCGAAAACGGTAAAACTCAACTGTTTAACTCTAGGGGAGTTGGAAAATGAGCCTATTTCCAAAAAAAAGTGGAGTGTTCCTTTAAGATTATCATTGAGACTAAAATTATACATTTCAAACCAACTTTACCAGGGTATGAAACTTCCTGTGCTGTTCATTTACTTGATCTACACGAGTTTAACATTCTTTTGTGTTTTATAAGGCACTTATCAAGGCCAGTGGATGGGGGGCATGAGGCATGGCTATGGTGTGCGACAGAGCGTGCCTTATGGAATGGCCACCATTATACGCTCTCCGCTTCGCACCTCCCTGGCCTCCCTAAGGAGTGTGCAGAGCAATGGCGCCGTTCTGCAGGATACGGTACCCGACACGCCAATTGGAAGCCGTGGTGGTTTTGTGCTGAATTTTCACAGCGACACTGAAGTCGTCACCGGGAAGAAGAAGGGCCTGTTCCGCCGCGGGTCCCTCTTCGGCAGCCTCCGCCAGCTACGGAAATCTGACTCCAAAACGTCCATCTCTAGCAAACGGAGCTCTGCACGTAGTGACGCCACCATGAGCCGCATCAGCTCCAGCGATGCCAACTCCACCATCAGCTATGGAGACGGAGAGGTGCCCGAAGAGTACACCCCCATGGAGGACCATGTGGATGCCACCACCACCGAGTCCTACATGGGCGAGTGGAAGAACGACAAGCGCAATGGGTTTGGAGTCAGTGAGAGATCCAATGGGCTGAAGTATGAAGGGGAATGGATGAACAACAAGAGGCATGGATACGGATGCACAATATTCCCAGATGGAACCAAAGAGGAGGGGAAGTATAAAAATAATGTGTTGGTGCGTGGGATAAGGAAGCAGCTTATTCCTCTTAAAAACCATAAAACTAAAGAAAAAGTGGACAGGGCCGTGGAGGGGGCTCGAAGGGCGGCAGCTATCGCCAGGACGAAAGTGGAAATAGCAGTTTCAAGGTAGGCCATCTTCTTTGCTAATAATCTCCTCTTTAGGGCCAAAAATGAAAATTGTCATCATTTATTAACCCTCATTTTGTTTTAAACTTGTATGAGTTTCTTTCTTCAGTGGAATGCGAAAGGAGATATGTTGAAGAATGTCCTGGCCACTTTTTTATTTAACGAAAGTGGATGGGAATCTGTGCTGTTGAGCTCCAAAATGACAACAAAGTAACAAAATTCCAACTCTTCTGAAGCCATGCAATAGTTTTGTGTGGAAAAAAACAGACCATAATTTAAAGAGGTGGTTGATTATGATTTCACCTTTTTAACTTTAGTTAGTGTGTAATGTTGCTGTTTGAGCATAAACAACATCTGCAAAGTTACGACATGCAAAGTGAGATATTTTCTTTTACAGAAATCGCTTTTTAAGGACAACAACAAACGGCTGGTATGGACTAAATGAGCTTCTTCCCGTGATGGTGACATCACAAACCCCCAAATTTATATAAACCCTGCCCCTGAAAACACGCAACTAAGGGGGTGAGGCCATGTTGGGCTGCTTTAGAGAAGAGGGAAAGTTGTTGTAGAGTGCTGTTGCCATGCCGTGGACTGCTTCACAAACGAGGGTCAATTCAATGCTATATTTGCACAAAAGATTAACATGCTACATGCTAGTCGATGAACAGAATTAACTCCACACAGGGCTCCAGACTGCACCTAAACTGTCGCATTTACGACTAAAAATATTAATTTGCGAGTGATATTTTTGCTGAGGTCGCCATTGGCGACCATACAAATTCACACGTTATGACTGCAAAATTTGCATGTTATTTGCGTGTTCTGTGAACAGTAGCCTATCACATAATTTACTGTGTTGACGTAATTGAACGAGATGCTGCGTGTGAAAGTTTCACTGAGTTAGAGCTGCGAAATATGAACAGGTAGGGAGAAATTTCACACACCAAACAGACCTAGAACTAGAACTAGAGCTGATGAAAGCCGTCTGTTGTTGCCTCGCGTCGCCTGCGTCGGTGCAAAACAGCTGCATTTGAACACACCGTTCTGCTCCTGCGTTAAGGAGACAACTGCCTATTTCTTCATATAAATTCATCTACATTCGTCATTCAAAAGGGGAAACCGGCTCTACAGACTGCAGATACACACACAATGCAGCGCGTGCTTACTGTTTGAATATCAATCATGCTGATCACTCATTATTCCACTCCGCTCATGATCATCAGATCAATTTAAGGTCATTAAAAGTCTTCAGTGCCTTAAACAGTATAACAAGAGTATAAACGATCATGTAAGGCGTCTTATATTTTGTTGATGGAAAAACAAATCACGATACTCCCTAATGTGATTATTAACTTTAATTTCGTTAAATAAATGTGAGCACTGCATGTTTTAATGTCAACAGATGGCGCAGTTGCGCGTTCTTCAGAGCAGCTCGCATTCAATGATTAGCGCACTAATCAACCGATTGCTTTTTTCCCCCTATAGGAGCCAATGGCTCCTCAATGAATTTTTTTTTGTCTGGAGCCCTGCCACAGCAACTACATACATTTATCCACTAACCATTCAGAAATGTTCAAATGCATTCTAAAAGTTGTAACTTTTTCCTGAGTCTCTCCATCAGTGTCTGACTCCGGTTTGAACAATGTAAGGCTGAACACTATTACTTACAATCGTCATTCTGGCTGCGTGAGATTCTCCAGCTTTGTTGTTATTGAGCAACCGAAGTGTGAGCTGTTAAAACGCTGCCCTCTTTTGGAAAGCAGGCCGGGAGCAGCATCTCATTTGCGTTTAAAGGGACACACACAAAATTGGTGTGTTTTTGCTCACACTTAAATAGGGGCAAATTTGACAAGCTATAATAAATTATCTGTGGGGTATTTTGAGCTGAAACTTCACAGACACATTCTGGGGACACCAGAGACTTCTATTACATCTTGTAAAAGGGGCATTATAGGTCCACTTTAACTATTCCCCTCCACTGCAATGTTACTGTTAACTAAAGCTAAAACTATTAAAAATAGTTTCTGTTAATTGAAAAAAGCTTACATTTTATTTCATATACATATATATATATATATATATATATATATATAAACATGAAAAATTAAAACTGAAATAAAAGTAAATTAAAGCTAAATAGAATTAAATTTAAAAAAAATTAAAAAATAAAATTAATAAAAATGACAAGCACATAAAATTACAAAAACTTAAAATAAATAAAATAAAACTCAAATGAAAACTAATATAAAAAATCCTATTCAAAATATTAATAAATATTATAATAGTCTAAAAATAATATAATATTATATAATAAAAATAAAATGATATAAAAATAGTACTAAATTAAACTCCAGTGTAGCTTTTATATATGCACATATTCATATTCAGAACAGAAAATTATCAGCCACATTTTGGTCTGTTAGTCACAAAACCTAGCTTAGATATATGAATATGTGCATATATAAAAGCTACAGTGGAGTTTAATTTAGTACTATTTACTATTTAGTACTATATGGCTTTAAACGAAATGGTATATAGCACATGGACTACTTTCCTAATAGTTTAATGGTGTGTTTTTTGTCATTTTGAAGCTCAACATCTTGGATCCCCATTTACTATCATTATATGGCCAGTACATTCTTCTCTTTTGTAGGAAAGTCAAATATGTTTGGAATGGCATGAGGGTGAGCAAATGATGACAGACATTATAACAAGAATACATGACTTGACTATCACAACTGTAGAGACATCAAGAATTAGTAATATATCATGTTGTGCAATCATGACAGGTTGATTTTACTGTTGTGTTCAAGCACACCAGCCACGTCTAGGCTTCTGTAACATTCCCAAGATTGTTACTGCTTGTACTGTTAAGCTGTTATGTCTGCATGGTTCAGACATATGGCATATGGGGCAACTATTTAGATGTTATTCATTAATCAAATGTCATAGACCTATTTTTAGATGTTGCTTCACAGTCACCCCAACAATGTTCAGCAAAGCTCAGGTGCTTTTAACAGATTTCTTTTGTTCGATCTTCTTTAGGAGGTCTGAATTTTACAAGCAACCTTTTTGAGGATTGGTGTCTATTATTTGTCCAAACTCACAGGGAGCAGTTATGGGGTCATGCTTCTCATGTACACTATTATGATGTCTGTTCCTTTGCCAAGAGCCATACTAGACAGACATTTTAATGGATGTGTTGTGTAAACTACTTATTCAAGGCAAACAAATTCATAGCATCCCAAACAGGTCTTGGGGAACTCACATGCTCATGTTACGTATATTAACCACCAGATGCTTTGTCAAACATCTTCAATAGACCAAATTCCAGTATAAGTATGAATTTATACACAGTCACACATGGTATGAGCATAACCAGTGGATTAGAGATGTTACTTGCAGCCACGTTCCATTAGTGTGTCAAAGAAGGATTATGCAAGTCGGTGATTCTTACACAAACAAACATTAGAGTATTTTAATATAGTGAAAGCTGTCCTTATGTGCTCCCACTCTAATGTTGAAGCCACCGGATTAGCGAGGGTCTTGGTTTACAAATTAGTGGGCTTGGACTACAAAAAGAAAAGTTGTTCCAAACCTGTATGAATTTCTTTCTACACGGAACAAGACGCAACTGACAAATGCTGACAAATGCTTTGACTAGCGCTGTCAGTCACGGAAAACCCCTTAACTGATAAAAAGACAAGATAATACATCGGACATTTAAACAGATTTTTTATTATGAACATAGGACTGAGCTGAAGGAAAATGCTAAATCTGAATGCAGGTAATAAACTCGCTCACTCGATCTCTTTCTCACAATACTCTTCTACATAATACAGTAAGCTTCAATGAACAATATCAATTGAGAACATATAGTTTACGTTGCTAAGAGTGGTTGCTAAGGGTGTTGTGTAGTGATACAGTCATAGCCGTGTTTTATCATAAATAAAACACAGCTATTGACTAATCAAAATGAAGGACAGGAATTAACTGTTTTATAAAAAGTTTTAAATATGGATATTTTTCTTACAAAAATGCATCGCTTTGCTTCAGAAGGCCTTTATTAACCCACTGGAGTCTTATGGATTACTTTTTATGGATGGATGCATTATTTTTAACTTCAAAACACCCCCCCCATTCACAACCATTATAAACCTTGGAGGGCTAAGGATATTTTTAAATATATCTCTGATTGTGTTCATCTGAAAGAACATAGTCATATACACCTAGAATGGCTTGAGGGTGAGTAAATCATGGGATAATTTTCATGTTTGGGTGAACTATCCCTTTAACCCCTACCCACTAACATAGGTGTAACAAATAAAAGTGCACTTTTCTTTATGGGTTAAGACCACCGATATTAGTAAATGATTGTTGATATGTGTATATAAGCACGTCTGCCTCATGTATGTGCTCCGGCTGCCTCATGACTCTGATGTTCTGACCTCGTGTTAGTGATCAGCCGATCAATAAATAAATAACATGACGCAGAATATAGGCAACACTTGTGCTGCCAGTGTTCAAAGAGATCAGACAGGTTAACAGTTGGTTTGAGTGCCACTTTCAGGCTATTTACAGATTCTGTGTTTATTTTAACATGGAATAAGCCACATAGCACATACTGGGCACCATTAGCAGAGTAGTATCTGGCATTTGTCCCTCTCATGAGTGGCCTGTGTTCTGTGGTTACCTCTCCCTCAGTGAGCAGTGGGTCAGGATTACAGGGCTTACGCTCCTGGGTCAGTATCAGTGCTATGAAATTAAAGTAAAGCCATTTTACTATGCATTACTTGCATTCAGTTACAGCTGAGCTAGAGTTTGCTTGCAGGCTAAGGGTTACGATCTTGGCTGGCTAGTAATGCTTTAAAGACTGATACAGTAATACTGCTCCATATCTTCACTCCACCCTAGAGTGTATTCTCTTCAAAGGGTCGTAAATATAATCCCCCCCCCCCCCCCCCCCCCCCCCCCCGTTCCTTAAGGGCAGGGCTACTGCTGTGGTCAACAGAATCTGCTGTTTTAGGAGTTAGTGTGAAAGGTTAACTTGTGTACTTGGCCTCACTGTGAAAGGAAACGTAATAGATTCAGTGTCAGGGCAACTACAGAACATAACAGGTTCACTTTAGGATAAGACACAGTGTTAGTCAGGGAAATTGTTGATGATTTGGTTGGTTGTACACGTTGGAAAGGTTAGCTTTAACTTTTTTTGGAACTACAATTAGGTTTAATCAATCTCTTATTAATGGACAAATGAATAGCATTTCCTTATTATTACTCCTTAAAAAAGTGACACATCAAGAGTCAAAAGAAAAAAATGAAAAAAGAAAAATTAAATTTACATACATGTGAAGAAAATAAAGCCTGTTTTTGGGATCATAAATGGGTCAATGATAATTGAGCAATTCCTCAGCAATTTTGCATTAGATTTTCATTATTCTCAATGGTCTTTTTTTTTTTTATCAACTTTTTTATTTTATTTTTTAAGTTTTTTAAACTCATGTTTTAAAGGCGATACAGAACATGCAACCATAATCAATAAATACTAGGGGTGTAACAATACCCTCATGTCACGATTCGATACATACAGTCAAACCAAAACTGATTAAGACACCTTGAACATTTCATTCATTAATACAGTTTATTCACTATAGTTAAAAAAAAATGGTAATAAAATATGACAAGATCTCAGAGTTAAACTGTGTCAGAAAAAAATTATCTTAATTATGTCAGATAACACTTAAGCAAAACATGGTCAGGTCAAAGTGTCTTAATAATTTTTGGTTCCAAATTTTTTATCAATTTTAGTCCACTGTATGAAGAATTTTTGGGTATAATATGTCACAGTTTACTTTATTTTGCTATCCTCACTTACATAAATTAACTATAGTGTCCTGCACCCACTAGTAAAAATATAATATATATAAAAAGAATAATTTTTGGTTTGACTGTATCATGATAAATTCCCGATACGATATTATTGCGATACACCAAGACATATGGTACAAGGTTAACAAAAAATGTACTGTTGATTAAAATGCTACATTTAGTATTACATTGGGGGTGGAAATTACTTTGACTTGGTGCTGGTAACCCAATGCACAGGACAATGGTGACACCAGAATAAAAATATTCATTCTGAAACTGAAAATACAGAATTATTTTAGACGAGTATGCTTGCTCTCTGTCACTGAGTTATATTTAAAATAATGTAGGCCACTTTTCACTGGTAACATAAGAATTTGGCAGGACCCATTATCAGGACCCACAAATATTCCTCCATTGCATTATTGTACATTATATTCAACATTATATAGTAGTTTAATGTAGTAATGTCACTGAAACCTTGTAAATTAGAATGTTTCTCACACAATAATCTTCATTTTGGGTGAACTATACACAATAAATATTGTCAGTATCCACGATACATATTGTTGCATTTTTGTATTGCTATATATTGTGATACGATATATAGTTACGCCCCTAATAAATACATATTTATAAAATTTAAATAATGTCTTTTATCACTGTATGATTATGAGAATTGGGGTGGAAGTTCATAAAAATAAAGTAAATTTAAAAAAAAAAAACTTACAAGGTGCAAAAATAATTTAAATAATTCTTATTTTTTCTTTAGGTTTTTCAGATGAAATATGACCCTAGGAACAATTTGAAATCCATGGGTGTCACATTAAGGCATGGGTATTTATTAACTCTCAATAAGTTGAGCATGAACATATAAATTGACAGACATTTCTAAATGTGGTATGTATATGCGCAAACCCCACCTCCTCCCATTTATAATGACCGCCTTGCCCCTGGTTATGCTGGTGATTATGAATGAGAGAACGAGAGAGGTAAAAGAGCCCTTCAATTTTTCCTCCCACCTTTTCTCACCCTCTTCACACTCAGCTCCAGTTGATATTAGTCATTCACCATAAAAAGAAGGGAGTATAGGAGCGTTTAATTGTTCAGTCAACCTACAGCCCTGTGCTTTCTCTCTCTCTCTCTCTCTCTCTCTCTCTCTCATGCTCTCTGGTGTGTCAGCAGCACAGAACTCTTGCTGACTAAATAAGGCAAGGATGGAGTCAACTTATCAGCTCTGGACAGAAATACATAAGCCAGTAACAGTTGATACAGTAGCCCATCACTGCCTGGCTGTCATCTGCCCTACGTGCCAATAGAGTTCACAAATGTTTATCGTCAGTCGCAACAATGACTTCATCTGCATTTGTCCCATACTTGCATGCAAGAACACCAATATAAACCCGCTGACACACACACTTTGAGCCAGTTAGTTAGGAAAGGAAATAGCAAAGAATAACAATAATTATGACATAAAATGCTGGAGGTTATTTCAAGCAAATAATAACAAATAGAAAGCAAAAAAATAGAAAATGCATTTACTTGATCAAAAATGCAGTAAAACAGTACTATTGTGATGGATTATTACAATTGTAAATACTTGTTTTCTGTTTAAATACTCTTTAAAATATAATTCGTAATTCAGCATCATTACTCCAGTCTTCAATTTCAAATGAACCTTCAGAAATCATTCTAATATGCTTATTTGGTGCTCAAGAAACATATAATTATCAATGTTGAAAACAGTTACTGACCCCAAACTTTTGAACGGTAGTGTATAACATAAAAAATAATCTAGATTTGTATTATAAATAAATAAATATTAAAAGGCTAAGAAATTATAGTTTGCATGAGCCAGTGTTCCAAGAGTTAAATATAATATATAATTAGACGATTAATTTTAGGGTGTGCTTTCAGAGAAGGCACAGGCCCAACTTTAAAAAGCACACTGTGTTTTACAGCATGTGATAACATCCACTAACAGGAAAGAACAGACTCTGATTGGTTGAAGAAGCTGTCCGTTACCTGATTCGCCCAATCCCTGTGATCTTATTACTGCTGTGGCAGAACTGCAGTGAGGGATTACTTCATGTTGACAGGTTATGAGTGAGGAGCCTGTCCACATCCAGCTCAACGCAGGCCCACGTGAGAGCCACCGTACCTCCAGCACAGCGCAACCACTAAAATTAAACGTGCTGATGCCGAACTCCCCTTATTAGAGCTTAATATGAGCAACACATAAAAAGACTGATAGACACAGCAATCATATTTTTAATTAATGCATTCTGGAATGAGGACACATTAAAGCTGTGGTGAAAATGGAACACATGCTCAATCACATCTCAATTTCACTCAGAATGCTGCCGTAATTAGTTTGTTAGTTTGTTATTTGCTGGTTAAGTAGAGTGTCAATAAAATGGAAGCGAAATGTGATTATTGACACACTTGCATAATTTATGTTAATATCTAATAATCCACAGCTGTAGTTATTTGATATTAGCAATCGTGTTTAACGCTAAGATTAGTGTATCACTGTCAGACAAAACATCTGCCAGCTTTATTATGCAGCCTCTTCGCCCTCATCCTCCCTTTTGGAGCATCACATGGTATTAATAACAGAAAGATCTCTGTGTACAGTAAATATTAGGAACGGCATGGAATTAGCAAGTAAAACTGCCCTGATCCGCACCAGGCCACCCCCATGTCAAAGATTTTTGTTTTTGTTAGTATCCGTGAGCCTTCAAAATCTCTGCCTGTTTATTAATCCCACTGTATCTGTCTTCACTTCCAGTGGTACATCCCCTGCCTTTGTTCAACGCCACCACTTTATTCTAAGCTCATTAGATCATTCAGAAGATTTTAAATCCTATGTGCTTATCATAGAGCTTATTGAACTTTATATGACCCAATATGCATATAATAATCAGCACAGTGCCGCTGCGAAAAAATATTACTCCTTGCGTGGCAGTGAAAATATTTAACCACACTTTAAACGAGATATATTTATTTGAGAAGCAAATTGCGTATGATAATAGGCTGTAAAATGTTTTTAAAATACCTTAAACACCATACAAATGTAATCTTAAAGACAAACCAAACGTCTAAGGGGGTAATAACATTAAAAAAAAAAAAAAAAATTCTGTACTGATATGATGTTATAAAGCACATAGTCTTGCATTTATTTGATCAAAAATACTGAGAAAATATTGTGAAACATTATTACAATTTAAAATAACTTTAATTTTCATATTTTTTAATACGTAATTTTATTCCTTTGGTGGCAAAGCTGAATATTCAGCATCATCTAGTCTTCTGTGTCACATGATCCATCAGAAATCATTCTAATATGCTGATTTGATGCACAAGAAACATTTCTTATTATTATCAATGTTGAAAACAGTTGTGCTGTTTAATATTTTTATAGAAACCATGATACATTTTTTCTCAGGATTTGTTGAGGAACAGAAAGAGATTTTGTAAGACATTTATTTTCTGTTACTTATAATCAGTTTAATGCATCCTTTCTGAATGAACGTATTCATTTCTTTAAAAAAAATGTTAAATTGCCAAGCTTTTTAACAGCAGTGCATGTTTAGATCATTTTTAGAAAAAGAATAATGATTCATCTTGTACAGTTCATATTGATTAAGAAAACTATATAATCAATATTATATATCAATATTGCACAAGTATACAACATACTACTAGTATTAAGACTTAAAGGGATAGTTCACCCAAAAATTATTCCATAATTTTCTCACCCTCAAGCCATCCTAGGCGTATATGACTATCTTGTTTCAGCCAAACACAATCAGAGTTATATTAAAAAATATTCTGGCTCTTCCAAGCTTTATAATGGGAGTGAATAGTTACCTAGGTTTTGAAGCCAAAAAAAGTGCATCCATCCATCATAAAAGTAATGCACATGGCTCCAGGGGGTTAATAAAGGCCTTTTGAAGCGTAAGCTTAGGTGTAAGTAGACGCATCTCGCAGTTCAAACAAATAGGGCTGGGCAACAAACTCAAGCTCCTCCGATATTTCTCTTTAAAAATTCTCGATTTAGACTTCTAATTCGTGACCGGTGTTTTGTTTTGCTCTATGCTCTGCCCTTCCGCGTTCATCAATACGTCATGCAAAGTTCACTCTTCCGCCAGAACTCGACTTGCATACGGAAGTTTATAAAGTTTATAAAATATTCTCTTACAAAAATGCATCGCTTTGCTTCAGAAGCCCTTTATTAACCCCCTGGAGCCGTATGGATTACTTTTATGATGGATGGATGCGCTTTTTTTGGGCTTCAAAATCTCGGTTGCTATTCACGCCCATTATAAAGCTTGGAAGAGCCAGAATATTTTTT
The DNA here is from genome assembly GCA_037101425.1 of Elopichthys bambusa. Classification (NCBI taxonomy): domain Eukaryota; kingdom Metazoa; phylum Chordata; class Actinopteri; order Cypriniformes; family Xenocyprididae; genus Elopichthys; species Elopichthys bambusa. The sequence continues at coordinate 12,171,063 of CM074453.1, read as the reverse complement.
AATATAACTTTGATTTTGTTTGGCTGAAACTAGAAAGTCATATACACCTAGGATGGCTTGAGGGTGAGTAAATTATGAGATAATTTTCATTTTTGGGCGAACTATCCCTTTAATACTAATAGTATTAATATTAAAACTGTCCCCTTCCCCTTTCACCTGTAGATTGTAATGAAAGATGTGTGCTGGAGTTGTTCACTAATGCCATATGGATTTGTTTGCATGTGAATCAAAGCAGTGAGGTGGAAGATGTGTCCACTTCACCTGCTTGTATCGACCGCAAGCCTGTGAATGGAAGGAGAGGAAGCACAGGGCAGGAAACTGTTATGCCCTAATTAAAATTGCAGCTGGAGCTCGATGCATTCTGTTGCCAGGCGATGTGACCTTTCCTCTAACAGGGTGCTGTGAACGCTGTATAAGAGACATCAAGTTTCTCAACAACGTACGTGAGTGTGTGTTTAAGCTCACAAAGCTTTCGCTTGAATACACAACATTTAATATCCCACTCTGCTGGTGTGTTTGTGTGTGCGCAAGAGTGTTAAGTGAGTATATGTGATCCTGTATACGTGCTATAGTCCTAAAGTCTTTATTCCGCTTGGTTTGTAACGCTCTTGCTATTTGTTAACACAGGGCCAGATGATGTGTAGACGCACCTGCCAGAGTGCTGTAGCGTTGCCATGGCGATCGCATCCAGTCATCCTGTCAGCCATGCACTGGTTTTTCTGCAGTAGAAGTGTTACTGTGAGAGAGGCAGATGGTTCGCTCCTACTTCCTGTTTGTTTGTTTATTTATTTATTTAATTAATTTAATAAAGAGCGAAAATTAGAAAGTGATGGCAATGTGACCACTGTGTGCTGATCACAAGATAAAAACAGATTGCAGATCTCACTGAATTGATGCAAATGTTGCAAGCTTTTGCTATAAAATGGCAGATATAAATAAGGTTCACTAATCAATGAACATCAAAATGAACAGGTGGACATTGTAATTTTTGATAATTGATACATTCTGAAGTTTAAGGTGCCAAATCAAAATGACTTGATGACTTGAGCAAAATGATTTTTGGCTTTTAGGCTACGTTCACACTGCGAGCCTTAATGCTCAATTGCGATTGGTTGCTCAGATGCATTTTTTTTTTGTGTGTGTGTAGCTGTTCACATTGTTGTTTTAAATGTGACTGATTCCAGTGCGAACAGATCATGGTCCTGAATTGCCCCACATGCACAAAACAATAAAAAGCAGGGCCGTAACCAACATAGACATTGAGGGGGACAAGTTTCCCCCAATTATTAGAAATGGTCAAATATTTGATATTATTGATGCTGCTCTGATGTACTCCATTATGCACCACTCTGTTTGTTGTTAGGATGACAAAAAAAAGTTGGGCTGGTCTGCCTCAGCGGTCTAACAGCGCTCATCGCTGTCAGAATGAGTGAGCTGGCCAATCAACTCAAAGAAGGCGGGGCTTACTGTTCACTGAAGACGAGTGCGAATTTCAATGCAGCGCTTTCATTTTAGCAGTAAAAGAGTACATGGCTAGTAAGTAGCTAAATATTCAATATTTGATGACTTGATTGAAATATTGAGCAACTGACAGTAATATCCAGTGATGCAAACTACTCAACATTTTAATGAAATTTCACCTTTTTGAATTGAAACCATGCTATTATTTGATTAATATATGATTAATGTAATTCATAACTGAATGTGACGAGACAAGAAACGTTTTGCATTTCTGACATATTAGACATACAAATAAGAGTGTGTGTGTATATATATATATTTTTTTTTAATACTATTTGCAGATCACACTATAAATAAACGAACATTTTTTTTTTTTTTAAATTCATGGTCCCCCCAATGTTCAAGACATGGTTACGGCCTTGATTAAAAAGACGTCACGCAGCACGCTGTTATACGAAAGTAAAAACGGAGGACAATAAAGTAAGTGATTACGCACTTATTTATAGTGTGATCTGTTGCGGAAGCCAGCGAATCTATGCGCAGGCAATATTTTAAAAAACCAAACAAAAATGAGGATGCGAAAAAAGAGAGCTGAGTTTTTAAACCAGTGGTTTCAAACTCAATTCCTGGAGGGCCACAGCTCTGCACAGTTTTGCTTCAACCCTAATCAAATACACCTGATCCAGCTAATCAAGGTCTAGTCTACTAGAAACTTCCAAGTTGGAGCTGGTTGGAGCTGTGGCCCTCCAGGAATTGAGTTTGAGACCACTGTTTTAAACATTTATGATACAAGTTTTGCTTGTATATCGGTCACTGTAATACTTTTTAATTATGAGTTCTGACACATCACTGTACTTCCACTGTCTACGTTTCGCAACTCTCTTGATAACTTTGTGTATGTAAAATCTTTGAAGTGACTCCCATGAGTGCAGAATTGTGATGAATGTTGCTCTAGAGTGACGTAAAAGCATAAATTCTGATATGACTGTTCAGACAGACTGCAGTCGCATTGCAAAACATCTGACCTGTATTGGATTTAGCACCACATAGGTAAGTGGCACAAATCGGAATCGAAATGATCTGATTCCATGTGGTTTGTGCTGTTCACACTGTCATGAGAAAAACAGATCTGAGTCACGTGAAGAAAAATATCCATATGTAACACGATATAAAGTAAAATAACTATTTTCCAGCCATATGGATTCTACTTGCATCGTATAACGTAGGAAGTTACGCTTTAGGTGTAAGTAGAATCCGTTTGGCCGGAAGCTAGTTATTTTACTTTATAACGTGTTAAATATAGGGATGTAACGATGCACTGCGAGTCGGTTGAAAATCGATGAAAATATGCTAAACGAATTGCGATACACATTTTAAACCGCAGGGGCACTGTCGGTGAAGCTGATTACTGTAATGCGCTTTACTGGCACGAGAGCAACGAGCAAGTCGAGCATCAAGCGCAGAAGCAGTAAGCGCTGATGTTAAGGACGACCCATCCTCATTCAAATCCAGGATTGGCGGCATTTACAAAGACTAAAAATGAAACCGTTAAGGTGCAGATACTACAAGATGATGTTAATATACACTAATAACACACTAATAGCAGTCAGCCACGAATGCAAGATCTGTGTTTTTATGGCAAAAGATATGGTCGATTTCTGTCGTAGAAAGTTGTTCTGGTCTGCCTCATCTAACGTTAGAGAAAGGATGTAAGTTTTACACAGACTGAAAGAGAAAGCTGTGCTGTGCTAAGGTTAGTTTATTGTATTTGTTGTACTCTTTCTAAATGTGTACATAGAGTTTTAGTAACGCTTTACAATAAGGTTCATTAGTTAACTACTTTAGTTAACATTAACTAAGAATGAACAACTCTTCTTTAGCATTTATTAATCTTTGTTATTGTTAATTTCAACATTTAATACATTATTAAAATCTTGTTAACATTAGTTTTTTATTAACTAACATTAATGAAAAGATTAATAATACTGCAGCAAATGTATTGCTCATTGTTAGTTCATGTTAGTTAATATAATTATAATGTTAACATGACACCTTACTGTAAAATGTTACTGGATTTTTTAATAGCATGTAAATTATTATGGCATATTTTTTCTAAACGTGTTCAAAAGTAATTCTTAAAGGTGTAAAGATACAAATTATAGCAAATATTAAAATCTTGCCTTGTGAAACCTCTGTCACTGTTGTACTTTTACTTTTACTTCTTATATCTGCAGCCTCTTGACCAGACAGACACAGCAGGAGCTGAGCCAAAACAAACCTCCTCCCTAGAAAACAGTGTTGGAAGATCTAATTGGAGGGACTTTTTTTCGGATTAGTTCCAAAATTTAAATTTAGTTTTGTTATTTGACCCAAGATATTTCAGTTTCACAAAGAAATATGCAGCATTTTGTCTTAGAAATAATAAAATAATACTTTTTCATTTATAATTTGTCTTAAATTTAATTTTGTTAAAAAAATTGTGAGAAAATTGTATCGTGAAACAAGTATTGTGAATCGTGAGTTGAGTGAATCGTTACATCCGATTGTATTTGTCTGAAAGAAGAAAGTCATATAAACCTAGGATGGCTCGAGGGTGAGTAAATCATGGGGTAATTTTCATTTTAAAGTGAACTAATCCTTTAATATCTGTTAGCTTTGAGGTCAATCTAGTGTACTCCTTAAAATTGATAGAATTCACTTTTTACTCTATGAGAATCTCCCTCCCTCAGACATATACGGATGTATCCGAATATATATCCTTCCTATATAGTAGGCAAAAAACAGTATAGCCACTTTTCCACCGTCGGGCCAAACCGTTCTCTTTGCTTAACTGTTCCATTCCGTTATGATCCGGCCGAGCTAGTACGGATATGGTTTCATTTTTCACTGTGGGGCTTGATAACGCAAGAGTTTACTGACGATATGAGATGTAATTAGTGACCGCGTTATGGAGGATGATCACATATTTCTTTTAATTTTAGTATTAATTTGTGTTTCAGCACTCAAATAGCTTGCTTAGTCAGTTACAGTCGCATGACTTCAGTGTCACCATCACTAAGCTTCCGACAACTCTTTCAGTCTTTATTTAAAAAACATTTTAACTGAAAGTCAGAGTAATATACAAGAGCATGATTATAAACACAATGAGGCTGTAAAAGTGGAATTTTGAGTAGATGAGTTTACCTGTTTGTTTGGTGTGATGATGTTTAATGTCCCCACTGTAGTTCCATTTAGCAACATGTTTGCAACCGCCTTTTTCAAGAGAAATAAAAGCTTTAAAAGAATCATTAGTGGGGTTTTACTGAGGTATTTTAGGTTGCAGAATAAAACGTGAAACAGGAAATCTTGAGCTTGTGTAGACCATAGACCTTATTTCGTCCATTTAACCAAAAACCCATTCAAAAAAACAATTTCCTAGAAGATGATGGAACCTGAAGTGTTTCTAGGTTTTGGCCTACAAAAATACGCTATCCCTGCACCATCACCCTTGAGGCCATGGGAAGGGATTTGTGAATGGCAGTGAAGTGACTCAACTGACAATGTAGGTCACATAACAATGACAACATGACTAATGTACTACAACTGGATTGCGTATTTACTATATAGAATGTACATTTTAATGATCACAAAAGATTTATTAAAAAAATTACCTTCTCAGAGAGTATTGGATTTTTGGGCAGCAATCACAACAGACTTTTCAAACAGCTGCATTGGTGTCATGCTTAACTCAGCAAGTTGCAATTGTATTCATTTTTGTGTAAAAAATGTCTTCTCATCTGGTAGTCCAATCAAATAATCAGTCAAGATGAAAGAAGGATATTAATGTTGTGGCTGACATTACTTCCGGTTCATTACATTCCGGAAAGTCAAGTCAAGCGCATGGAATACAGTATTCCACTCACTCAGCTTTGTTCATTTTTTTTTAGTAGTAGGTAATTTGGGTTATTCTGTCCTTAAAGGAAATCTGCATTCTGTGCAAAGTATACATATGCTAAAGACCTTCAGCGACCTTGAGCTTGGAAAAGGTGCTTTATAAGTAAAAATTATGATGATTATTTTAAGACATATTAAGATTAGTATGCCATTCCAAACATAGCCCATGCATTATAGATGTGTCGAAACTACAGACTATTAACTTGTCAAGCAATTTCACAGGCTTTTTAAAGCAGGAGATCAAATAATGCTCACTTTAGTGGGTGTATTTTGTGTGTAAATGCCTCGGGTCAACTCAGGACAGCAGCCTATGAGGCATAAAAGTAATACTTTTCACACTGATCTGAGATCTGCCATGCAGTTTATTTAATTTTGGCATTTGAATATTTGTTCAATATTCAATATTTGTTGAGCCCTGCAATGGACTGGTGTTTTTAGGGTGTTTACCTGCCTGTGGCTAGGCCTGTCGCAATAATCAATATATCGACTTATCGCGCAACATGACCTCAATCATTTTTGGTGACGCAATATATCGCCCATTATGTTTACATGATAATGAATGTCACCAACGTTTTGCCAATCATGTTGTCATCTGCAGTTCCTACACAGAGCAGTCATCGACAGGTGAAAAAAGGCATTATTTGATGCAATATAGTGTTTTCCTGACAACTACAGACAGTTTGGAAGAACAAGTCCAAATGCTCTCGATTTCAAAGCCACAATCCACTGTTCCGGTGCAAATATAAATGTCACAGTGCAAAAAAGTGCACACTAACTGCTGTGTCAAGGGTGTAGAGTTCATTTTCACAGAGAATGCGTTTTATGCATTCCACTGCAGTTTTTCAATTGTATTTTCTATGTAAACAGACATGTTTGACCGTTGTGCTCGCATCTTGTGCAGCATCTCATTCATAACGTTGCATCATAATCATTTGACGCTTAAGTTAAAAGAAGGTAAAGGGCTGATGAACTGAGAAATCAAATTTTCCTTGAGCTTTTGATATATAAGAGGTCATCATACTTTAAGAATATCCTGTAAGTTTAAGAACTGAAAACTTCCTTGTTAGTCCAATAAAAGCTTTTATTGACACCAGGCCCAGTGAACAACAGGTTTTTCAAAGTGGGTATCTGTGATGTCAAAGGGCAGCAAGCACCGCCTCTGCAGAAGAAGATCAACGCCTACTTAATCACTGTCTGTTTAGCCCCGCCCACCGATTCGCGCATGACATGTAATAGGTAAATAACAGGTCTACGTGGTTCTACCAAGCAATAAACATGCCGTTGAGGATTACAAAATATTGCCTGGATTTGACAGTAATGCAACATGTAAGTAACTGTGTTCATTCTAATGCCTGATCTGATATGTAATGATTCATGTACAGTCAGATGTTCTTTGTGTGTAAGTAAATCAAACTTGCGTTGTTTCTCTTAGTAGGATGAAAATAATCAGTTATTTAAACGGTGATTAAATTATATAAAGAATTTGTAATTTGTAATCCCTGGAGCAGCAACTGAGTTCTGGACGCGCAAAAACTCCAGTTTTATTCAACAAATCTCTTAATTATATCGCGTTTGCACTGTGGCGATGAAAGCATTTGTTAGTATACAGAAATTGAGCTGCAATGTTGAGATCACTGCTTTCATGAGCTCAACATATCAGTGATCGGCTACAGTGTTCATCTCTGCAACCTTTCATGCCTTTCACCTTTCACGATCTAAATATAATGCCATAGTTCTAAATGTAATGCAGCACTTTTCACGATTAGTTAACCTTGAGAGCTGTAATAGTAAAAAAGCGCTAAAAGAGAGAGTAATACTTGGCTATTTCAAATGGAAAGATGTTAGCCAATCACAGCAGTGGGCGTTTACACTGAAGTCTCAAAGCAGACACGCCCCTTAAAACAGCGTTCAAATCAGAGGGCTAAAATCGGGGTAGGAAAAATGCATTATTTCTAAATTATTACAATTTTGGATGTAAAAAGCATACTAACATTATAAGTGCACCCCAGGAAACATTAAACAACACAGTTTATGACCCCTTTAAACTTTTAAAAATAGTTTTAGCAGCAGAGACATCTGTGCCTTTGTTCATATGGACATCTGACTGCTAAGGGTTTGTGTTTTCAGCAATAGTGCACTCTTACTTTACTGAGAAAAGGTCAGAGAAAAATGGAACATCTCCATAGTGCCTTTTGTGCATTTTGTGCCTTTTTTTTCTTTTTCTTTTTTTTCTTCTTGTTGCTTTGCACTTTTTACAAAATATTTACCATTTATTTAAGTTTTTTATTTAGGATATTAGATTTTTTGATCCTTCATTTCCATGATTTAAAGAATTAAATGGTTGTTGTCATTTGAAAGTGTGTAGGCCTATTTGGATTATTATGCTGTTATATTATAATTATATATTCAGTGGCATAAAGTGGTCTTAAAATGACAATAATATAGTTTATCGCAATTATTTCTGGAACAATATATCACACAACAAAAAGTAGTTATCGTGACATGCCTACCTGTGGCCCAAGACACTGGGTTAGGCTCCAGCACCTCGTGACCTTAATAAGGATAAAGCAGTATGGATGGATGGAATATTTTTTTCAAGGCAGTATGTTCTAAAGAATCCACAGATGTCACTAAAAACTTTTGAGATTAATAAAAAAAAAAACATAGGCTACTTCCACTTTCTGATGTTAATATAACATGCAGAAAATCAGCTGAAGTTTGCTATGAGTTTGCTATGCTATAAGTATTTATCTTATGTGGCTTTTTTGTCACACTGAAACTCACACAAGCACAAGTGTCCAGGGTTATTGTGAGCAGGTGATATCTGGAATACTTCAAATCGTCAATGACTGCCACTCAAAGTAAGTATGTCAAAAACAGATTAAAGAGCTAATCCAGACAGAAATGCCTGTGCACTGGGTATTTTCTATTTAATCAAAGCTGATTTTGGCTATTTTCCCTGCCAAGCATCTGTCTATGCTTAATGGATGCTGAATAGATGTTGCCTCTTTAGACTTTATGGGATATGTATGTGCTGAACAGCTCACTAACCTGAGTAGGAACTTGCCTGCAACAGAAAACCATGTTTCATTTCTAATTTCAGCCGTGTTGGAAATTCTGAAATGTGCTAATTTATTCCGCCCGGTAGTGAAATTTGAGTGACAAGTTGGCTGAGGTGGAATATGCCATTCTTTTGGACGAGATCACACTGTTTTGCCTTATTTTTGCCCAACAAAGTATCCTACACCAAGAATGTCTACCAGTACCATCATAAATTATTATAGCCTCTTATTTTATATAACTCAATGCCAGTGCTTTTATCTCATTCTGAAAGTCTTCTCTCGCTTCATACTAGATAAATATTAGGATCTGTTTTTGTGCTGCTGTAGATCTTTTTCTAGATTGAATATATAAGCCTGACAGAATGCCCTAGCATTAACATCTTCATGTTCACTGATGACTGTATTCTTGTCATCAGTGTTTATGTAGGTTGTTCCGTGTACCATTTTGTTTCTCAACTCATTTGCAAATCAACACAGCTTGCATAAATGATTATGTTTTGTTGTTTATTTTAGCAAGCCATTAATTATGTCAGCGTAATTCCACATTCCCACCTGCTGGGAGTCCGGCATCAGACGCTGCATGTATGTTAAAGCATTGTGCTAATTGTATACAATTTTAAGCATGCTAAACACTACATTTCAACCTCTAACTGATTATTTGAAGAGTATTCCACTCAGTCTATGTGCTTAATGCGCTTTTATACTACCTGTATTGTAATATAATTTCAAAATAATTTTCTCTCATTTACTCACATTTTTGTTTTTCATGTCAGGTTTCAAAAATGGCAATAAGCACCAAAAAACAACATAAATTGCTCTATATTACAACTTTTTGTGAAGAACTAAATCAAATTTAGTTGGGGTGTAATGGTACACAAAACTCATGGTTTGGTACATACCTCGGTTGTGAAGCCACAGTTCGGCACGGGTTCGGTATAGCAGGTGGGGAGAAAACTAAACATAAAATTGCTTCTTTTTTTATTTAAACGTGGTTAACTGAAAAAATTGTGAATCTGTCTTTAAATATATTAAATTAAATTATAACTAAAAGTTTAAGGATAAAAAAAAAATATTTCTGCTAATGCTATAAACTATGTAGGGAGCCCTTATTTGAACATTATGCTACTATAATATTAAAGGTTAACAACAGAGCCCAAACTAAATTCAATCGCTATTTATTTTAGATATAATAATCAACACTCAAATAACAAATTGTATACAAACATGTTGCACATAAGGCAGTTTTTGCATTAACTTCTAAATCTAATTATAAAATTGTTTTACTCCAATTCGTTGTTAAAATATAATCATTAATACGCAGTGGCTTTCACGACAGATTTATATAAACACATTAAATAATCAAGACATCACTAACAAATTAAGTAAAATATAATGAATATATAGGTTAATATAGTGCATATATTAAGCAAAAGAGTTAATTTCTCTGGTGAACTAACAAGCTGTAGACACTGAATTGGCTTTTGTGAGCTACATGACACATTGCTAGCTGTTTTATTGTGATGTCTTTCTGCCGTTTAAACACTGATTTAGCGATTACACGAGATATGACCGTTTCAGTAAGTTGTACTGTATCTTTCAACATACCTCCAGATGTTCATTCATGTTTATTCTGTAACTAGCATTAAGGAGGAAGAGATGATTACGTTCACTTGTGCTCCGCGCAGCCGGTTGAACTGAGGCACCTGTACAGTGATGAAGTGCGTCAAAACGGCATTTTCTGTTTGAATTTCGTGGACAGAATTTGGATGACACTTTGTTTCTTATCGAAAGTAACAAAAAGCAGAGCTTATTGCGATTATTGGTGCTTAATGATGGTTAGGCTACAACGTTGTATTCGGCGTGTACTGCTTTCGTTTTGTCCACCTGTCTTTATCCGTTGTTGTAATTCACCGGGAAAGTGAAGTGTTCCCAAACAGTCGACCTTAATGTTGCAATGTAATGCATTCGGTACACACGTGCACCGTACCAAAAGCCCTGTACCGAAACGGTTCGGTACGAATACGTGTACCGTTATGAGCTGTTAACTGAATCATAGAATCAGTGAGTTGAACTCAAGAATTGGATCAGTCCAATTCATAAACAAACCAGTCTAATATGTTAACCTGATTCATGTTCAACTTGATGACTTAATGATTTGTTCGCAGTGGTTCTCAATGAGACATCACACAAAGCTGTCATTTGACTTGAGAAGATTTTGCATACTATTATCATGCAAAAAATGATAAGGATACACTACTGTTCAAAAGCTTGGGGTCAGTTATTAGTCATTATTCCAGTCATTAGTGTCACAGGATCCTTCAGAAATCATTCTTATATGCTGATTTGCTGCTCTAGAAATATTCATCATTATTATCAATGTTGAAAACAGTTGTGCTGCTTAATATTTTTGTGGAAACCATGGTTCTTTCAGGATTCTTTGATGAATAGAAAGTTCAAAACTGCATTTATTTGAAAGAGAAATCTTTTGTAACATTATAAGTGTATTTAATGTCAATTTTGATCAATTTAAAGTGCCCTTGCTGCATTTCATTGTATTTTTAATGTCTTAAAAAAAAAAACGTATTGACCACATACATTTAAACGTGTATTTATGCTACTTTTATGGGTCTTTTTGGGGCGATTATGATGTGGTCAATGAACTGTATGGGAAAGACCTGTGTGAAAAGATTTTGTGTTTCATGGTTTCATGGAAAGAAAGTCATACAGGTTTGGAACAACATGATGGTGAGTAAATAATTGGTAACACTTTACAATAAGGTTCATTAGTTAAACATTAGTTAATATATTAACTAACATGAACTAACCATGAGCAATACATTTGTTACTGTATTTAATCTTCTAATCTTCGTTCACGTTAGTTAATGAAAATGCAGTTGTTCATTGTTTGTTCATGTTAGTTCACAGTGCATTAACTAATGTTAACAAGATTTGAATAATGTATTAGTAAATGTTGAAAATGAAATTAACATTAACAAAGATTAATACATGCTGTATAAGTGCAGTTCATTATTAGTTTGTTAACTAATGTAGTTAACTAATTTTAACTAATGAACCTTATTGTAAAGTGTTACCGAATAATTCATTTATTTTTCTCCATTTTTCTCCAGTGCTTCATCAGCCCTTTTCATAGCCTTAAGGGATTTATTATTCAAAGTGATATAACCAAAACCTCCCTTTTTATTAGTTATTCAAATACATAATACTCAGGTCTTTGTTATGATTCATCACAGAGACCCAGAGTTTGATTTATGTCTGTGTACCACATAAACATCTTAGGGGTAGATTAGGCTTGTTGAATAAAATGCAAATATCTTCTGTATAACTGAGGAAATGTGGGAGGGAGAAGGTCACTGAGAGAGAGAGGTGGGCACATACTGTACCAATTGCCAGCACCGGCTCATAGCAAAATCGTGTCAGCAAATGTAGCAGAGATTCTGCAAATAGCTCCGGGTGGAAATGAACCTTTTGCTGTGATCAGGATGCAGCCTGTGGTACCAGAATCCTTATCTTAAGCCTTGTATGAAAACTAGTAAAACTGGTTTCAGATCAGCCATGTTAGCTCATCTCAATGTGGGCCAGTGGCCTGAGGGAGGACCAGCCAATCCCGCAGGCACATAGACGCTCATTTGTCCAGGCTCTGGCCTGAAAGGAGGTCATAGAGAGGGGGTGAAATTCAAGTGCACCATTAAAATTAGAGGGGTGCAGAGATGCATACCGAGGTTTTAAATACCCAGAGGTATTGAAATAGGTACACACAGAAACTAATGCGTTTTGAATAGAGTATATGAAATAGAGAGGGTCAGTGTCTCATTCTGTAATTCTTTGCATGCTGTTGTATATGTACAGTCGAGTCTCTGAGAATCGGGAATGAAAATCTACACTGTAAAAAATAAATCTGTAAAATTACGGAAAAAGTACTGGCAGCTCATTATCTGGACATTATCCAGTAATTTTACGGACATTTCCGTTGACCCGAAAATACAACTCAATGAAGTGCAAAATTCTAAATACTGGTAAAACAACTGTAAAAAAAATTAATCTGTAAAAATTAATACAGTTAAATGAACAGTACATTTGTGCCCTAATTTTTTCCCCTGGATTTTTTAGTGTAATTAAACCTGCAAATAATCTAAATAGTAATTTAATTACAATATTTAATATAATAATAATAATAATAATATAAAAATAATAAAGTTTTTTTTTTAATGTAAAGAATTTTAATAAAATGGAAACATTAATAATATGTATATGTATGTTCTTAAATGTATACCAGATACCAAAATTTATATACATGAAATTCAAAATTCATATTCTTTTTTCAATTAATGTTGATGGGGGGAAAATATTCATTAATAAAATATGAAATAGTGGCGGTCAGACATTTGGCCTCCACTGAACCCTGTTTTCAATGTCTCTTCTGCTCACCGAGGCTGCATTTATGATCAAAAATATTGTAAAAGCAGTAATAATGTGAAATATTATTACAATTTAAAATAACCCTACTCTATTTTAATACATTTTAAAATGCTATGTATTGCTGTGATGCAAAAATTTTCAGCATCATTACTCCAGTCTTCAGTGTCACATGATCCTTCAGAAATCATTTTAATATGCTGATTTGCTCAAGAAACATTTCTTATTATTATCAATATTTTAAACAGTTGTGCTGCTCAATAAATTGGTGAAAACAGAAATACATTTTTTTTAAGATTCTTTGAATAGAAAATTCATAAGAACAGCATTTATTTGAAATAGTAAACTCATTACAAATGTCTACTGTCACTTGACTTTTGATCAATTTAATGCATCATGTGAATAAAAGTATTAATTTCTTTCAAAAAATAAATCTTACTGACCTCAAACTTTTGAACAGTAGTGTATACAGTAGTGTACATAGTAGTGTATACAGTATCTCATATATGATATAAGTATACTTTATTGAGGTTTTACTGTGAAGAATTTTAAAACAGATTTGACACGGTTTGCATAGTGTATTTATTGTAATAATGCGTTATGGATTTGCTTATTGAGCCTTAATGAATGCCATGAGGTCTGTCAGTGTGGCCTCCATGACCCCACAGTCTTTCTTATACCCCAAATAGATGCGTCTAGAACTCCCTCACACTTTATCACTTGCTTTGCATGCTTCACACTGTCTACATGAGGACTCTACAATGATCATTATTATGTGACGATCGGAAATAGAGGTCGATGTGTGTCAGAATCTGAAGCTGGGCAAAAAGTACCTCTTTTTCCCCCAATGATAAGTTATTTTTGCACTGGCGGCCAGACTATCCCAAAGCATCTGGCCTCTTGCATTTGAAATATGGTTAATGATTAAAACAGACTTCTACTTTGTCTAAGAAGGGTTTAAGGAAGCCGTAAACATCTCAATCCATCATGTTCACAGGAAAAAACTAAATCTTTTAGTTCATTGTGTAGTATCAATCATACTATACAATGAACTAAAAGATTTAGTTTCTGTGCAAAACACTTAACGATTTATTTCAGACATCCTATTCTGCTGGCGCATCTTGATTCATAGTTGGAGGTAGTTCTCACTGAAGCATCAAGTTGGACTAATCCCCTGCATTTTAGAGAGTTTATTTTGTGCTTTTGATGCTGGGTTGCGTAATAGTTATAGTAATAGCTCTGAACCGACGGGGTAAAATCTCTGATGCCTAATGCATACGCTGTACAGACTCAATCTGGACGTTCTCTGAGAAGATGAAAACAGTGTGTGTTGCAGCACGTTGGGGGTTTTGAAGGGATTTGAGAAGCAGGTCACCTCTTGATAACTAAGCTTGTGTTGCAGCATGATGCATGCTTCATTAAAGCCGTCTGGAGGCCAAGCCTATCATGATCTCTTTTTGTGTGTGTGTGTGTGTGTGTGTGATGTTTACTTTTTATGTGCTAGTTTACTTCATGATCATTTCCTGTGTTATCATTATTATTTCTCCTGGACACATATGGAGAACTTTGCTTTTTCTCTTGAGAAAAAGACCCTTGTAATTTTACGCGTGTCCACTAATTTCAGATCTCAATAATGTCACATGCTGTGCAAAAAAAAAAAAAAAAAAAAAAAAAAAAATATATATATATATATATTGGAATACAGCTCTCAGTGTTCTACCCATCACTTATGTCTGCTGAGTAAGAGGGATGTGTTCCTGTGGTCTGTGCCCTCTGACCAGATTAAATGCTTTGTCCCTGTCCATTTGTAAAAGCAGGATTTGGATTTGACAAAAACAGGGGGGTCAGCACACCCCATAGTACTATTTAGGCAGAGGAATCCTCCACCCCTCCATACACACAGATACATGTGTGCACACATGTGCACATACACACAGCTTCCCTCTGCCTCCCTCCCTCACTATGCACAGCTAAAGGCAGGCCACATCAGTACAAAAGATAATGCATCTATGTTTCAACAACCCAAGCACAAGCATTCAGAAAACCACTCTTTCAAAGAAATACTCACTCACATACACATTAAAGGGCACCTATTATGGAAAATTCACTTTTACATGGTGTTTAAACATACATGTAAATGTGTGTTGGACGTGTGTGTACACAACCACCCTATAATGATAAAAATCCAACCTCTCCTCTTTTTTTAATCCGCATAAATAATAAGCAGTGTTTCAGAACAAGCTGTTCGCAGATTCTGTGCAAATTGACGTCATTTTTCACAAGCCCCGCCCACTACTGTTGACGGACTCTGCCGTATTAGCATAAACCCCGCCCTGAGCGAGTTGTACACTGTGCGCCATTTTCTCCAGGCAGGAGTAGCTGTAGTAACAAGAATGACTCGTAAGTGATTGAGATGTTTTGTTGTTGGATGTAAGAGTGAACAAAACAGTCTTCATGTACTCCCGACATCAGAGCCGCTGAAGACACAGTGGATTCAATTTATTTTTTGAAGGGAATGTGGATATACCTGAATTTGTTTATGTCTGCACCAATCATTTTACAGCAGACTGCTTTGTGAACGAGGGTCAATACAAAGGGACAATACAAAACGTGTTTTGCTAAAAAGTTGTAACTCAAGGATGAATCAGTACAAACTGTTCGTGATCCATCTTATAATCTCCGGAGCGATACTGGTCATGGCAGTAATTAAAAGGGAGAGCACACACTTTATTACAGTTCATCGGAGTTGTTTTATGGATAAAAAGGTTACCAGTTTATTAAGCATCCCCCGAAAAGGCATAAGGTTTGTATATATTTGTTTACTGTTAACTGTTTACTGTTTAATTTGATCGCTGTGTATGTTAATGCAAGGAAGAGAGAGAGTTTATGGATAAGACCAGTGACGTAGCATCTGAGCATGCAAGGTATGCACGTGCACATGGGTCCAGGCGGATTGGGGGCCCGCTATTACGGGCTTAACCCCAAAGTATACTTCGGGTGTCAGCACTCCGCATACAGCCCAATTTTTGTGATGGCATGGACAGTGTGTGTACTGTACAACAGCCCATGCGAGAGTGAATTGGGTGCTTGAAAAAAAAAAGTCCACTAGATGTCGGACGTGTCTTTCCGCAGCTAAATACTTTCAAAGGCTTGCACGCGTGTCTGTGTGCGAGACAGAACCCGTGTACATACAGTATGTTCAGAAAAATGAAGTATAAGAGAAATAATGTTGTCAATAACTTGCTATAGCCCATCTATGTACTGAAAATAATTAATAAATGTCATGTCTTAGCGATGATCTGTTGTATTTGACCGGTATTCGCTTTGGGTTTCTGAAACTTATGCATGCAGTAATGTAAGTGGTACAGAATTTTAAATGAGTCATATTGGTTTCCTGAAAAAACGACTACGTCTGCACATTTTAAGATACTGGAAAAGATGTGAATATATGTAACTCGTACACTCGCTGGGGTGGATACTTTTTATTCAACAAAATAAAATGCACATAAAATGTGATGGAAACATATTTAGAGAAAAAACTTCTAGTAAATTTATTAGGAATAAAACATGTACAATAAAAAAATCCTGTGACAGAATAATTAATCAACTAGAATAATCTTCGGACTCGTTGCATCTGAAATTATGCTATGATTATTCTGGAATTTCCAAAGCCAGAGTCGAATCGGTCAAATTCAAACGTGTGTTGAAAAGCAGTTTTTTTGACATTTTTTAAATAGATCCGCAATGCAAAGTCAAAATGATGGAGGAGCGCATATAGTACTGTAGTGCTGTTGTTGTCATTCCTAGTAATGTTTTTTTTTTTTTACCATTTTTGTCTGCATGTTAGTGATAATATCTTATTCATAAGATATTAAAGTCCTGGGACTCATTCGCATAAGATGCACATCCCCCACAACAGATATTTTCAGTGCGTGAGATTGTCCTGTTTGTTTGTTGCATGAGCTCTTGAAGCCCCGCCCTCTTCTTGAAAGGGGCAGTAGCAGCAGCTCATTTGCATTTAAAGGGACACAAAAACGTGTTTTTGCTCACCCCCAAAAGGTGGCAATTTTAACATGCTATAAAAAAAATAAAATAAAAAAAAATTTGTTGGGGTATTTTGAGCTAAAACTTCACATACACACTCTAGGGACACCAGAGACTTATTTTACATCTTGTAAAAAGGGGCATAATAGGTGTTCAATATATTAAATATATGTTTATGCATATTTCTGGATTTCTTTGTTTCTGGATAGTGCTTTTCTGCAAACTTAAGGTCGCTTTACAATATTGCAACACAAATAACCTGAAGGATGAAGATGAAGGACCTGCGCCTCGACATGACAATAGCGCAGCCCTGACGTTTCAACTAAATTATCCCCTGCGAAGGCCTCCTTCCCTCTCCTTTCCCTATGTATAGATAAAACGTTATCAAAATTGTTCCAGTTCGCATAGATCCACGGACACAACTAATTTTTCTGTATTATGCGGACCAGACAAGTAATTTGGCAGATTTTTCTTTTTTTTTTAAAGGACCAAGCTTCTGCGCACATACACACTCAAACACGCAAACCTATAGACTAAACACATAAATGAACGGCAAGAATGCATTAAAGGTAAAGGTAGGAAAGGTATCATTTAAGCGGCCCCTAAAGTAATATTTAACAATTTTTACAACAGAAGTGATTTTAGCTCAGTAATAATTTTCCTATTGTCACTGTAAAGCTGCTTTGAAACAATATGTATTGTGAAAAGCGCTATATAAATGACTTGACAAATATGACAGCAGACAGAAAAACAATATGGAAACATAAAATACATAACATGAATCAGATTATACAGAGGTCAGAGAAACAAGAAACAAAAAGATAAAGACGGGTGGGTTTTGAAATCATGTAATGATGAGAGATCACGAATGTGTTTCCAGAGTGTGGGGGCAGAGATGCAAAATGCCCGACCACCAAACGATGCTAACTTATGCCGTGGAATCAACAACAGGCCAGTATCAGAAGATCTTAATGTGTGAACAGGAGAGTAGGTATGGATGAGATCAGAAATATACTGGGGGGCAAGACCATGAAGTGCTTTGAATATGATGAGGAGTATTTTGTATTGAATACGAAAACGCACGGGTAGCCAATGAAGTCTGTGTAGAATGGGAGTAATTTATTTTAATGATGTATGCCATTAATTTTTTTTCCCCTCACTTTCTCTGCCATGTGTGTGCAGGACGGCGCACGCAAGAACTAAGAGTGAAGCAGCAGACCAGGCCGCACTTGCAGCATGTCAGGAATCCGACTTAGCCAGAGCTGTGGCTTATGAATTATCTCCAAGCTTCCATCAACCAGGTATAGTTACACAGAAGAAACTTTTTACTTTCCCACACACACCCTGAAAATAAATCAAATACCTATGATGAAAGTCACCAGATTACCACACACCTGTACTTAAAACCAGTGATGCAGTGATTCCTGGCTAATCAAGTTGATCAGACAGGTTTTTGACAGTGAAATGACATATTTTTCCAGGCTCTCTCTGAACCTGAGAGCTTATCAGGCTGTTTTGCTACTGTACCTTTAGGATTTCTGACCTCTGTTATGATTGACATTTATCAGGGCATTAATATGTAAATATTGGCAGACATGTGTTAATGTACTCAAGGCTGTGACATGACCATTTCCAAAAGGATATTATTAGTTTAATCTATTTAATTAATTTAATCTATTTTATACTGCATGTCTTGTCTCATCTCAGCAATAGTACACAGAATGGTATACAGTTGAGAAAATATCCATCAATCACTGAATGGTACACTTATTAATCAAGCTGTTTACGTGTAATGTACACGTTCTTAATAAATGGGATTAAATGTTCTTTTTTAAAAATAGACTAGTTGGCTGTATCCCACCATTAAAAAGACTGATAATTAATTGTGGCAAACAAATGGGATGGGTTAACCCCTGGGAAAGGACCCAAAAACGCTAATAGATGATAACAGAAATGGTATAAGAATGAGAATTTGTAATGGGATAGTCAGATAATCAGTTGGCATCTCGGCTTTGTTGTTTTGTTCAAAAGTCTAATCTTTTGGCATCTGGAACTTCTTCGAGAGATTTCTAGCTAAGAATATTCCACAACATCATTAATTGTGCACAGTGAGCCTTCTACATTGGCAATCCTAATAAAAACAAATAAAGTTTATTACTCAGCATTACAGAGCACTAATATTAGCAGACTGTTCCTCTGTGATTGTTCTAGTTCCCTTTGGAAATATTTCAGACAGCAGCCAAAGAATGTCGTCCATATCAAACCGAGAATGTTCTCTGGATGAGGAATGTAAGGCTTGTTGAGTGTGTCGTGCGTACGGCACATTGCTATCAGTAAGCGGATTCAGATAAGAAGTGGGCATGTCAAATTACAGCTCAATTGTGCCGCTCACCTCCCATGGAAAAGGTCCCAGAAACACTTCTCAGTTTTCAGAAGCAAACCCCACCCAAACAGAAAGTACAGGGAGGTCAAGGGAGAAAGGTCAAACTCACAAGGGGGGCTGGTACATAGCCTTCTGCAGATCTATAACTGGAAATCACCTTCAAGAGGAGACGCTCATGTTGGATAGGATGTGGTTGTGCAAATGAGTCATGTCTTACAGGTACCTGGGAAATCTTTGCGAGCACCGTTAGGGAGATAATATCTTAATTAAACGGAGCTGTTTGGGGGGTTTCTCAGATCTGCTCAGAGCTAACTTTTTGTTCTAGCAGTTATTTTTACTCTCTAAGTGACCTTATTTACCCCCTTTTTGTCATCAAACCACAAAATCCATTATTTGTGAAATCTAATGCCAGGATGTTAGAAACACTACCTGATTCAGGCTTGTTCAGAGATTAAGTGAAACTGGTTTTGTTAGAATTTGTAACGTTAGATTGTTTCTATTGACAATGAAGTACACTCTTTCTGTGCACAAGTCTCTTATGCTCACCGAGGCTGTTTTTATTTGAAAAACACACACACACACACACACACACAAAACAGTAAAAACAGAGTAATAATATGAAAATATTATTACAATTTTAAACAACTGTTTTCTATTTTAAAATATTTTTAAATATAATTTATTCCTGTGATGCAAAGCTGAATTTTCAGCATCATTACTCCAGTCTTCAGTGTCACATGATCCTTCAGAAATCATTCTAATGTGCTGATTTGGTGCTCAAGAAACATTTCTTATTATTATCAATGTTGAAAACAACTTAATAGTGATACATCTTTTCGAAATAACAGCCTTTATTTGAAATAGAAATCTTTTGTGACATTATAAATGTTTTATGATAATTTAATGCATCCTTGCAGACCCCAAACCCCATTGACCCCAAACTTTTGAATGGTAGTTTATGTAATATATTTAAATCAGAAATTAATAATGCATATACATTTTTGTTGATAAATAGAATTCAGTTCACTGTAGACATGATCAAAATAGATTCATTCAAATAGACGGGTTTATTTTGATAGTAGCGCTTCTGATAGTTCAGATTAATCCAAGGGAGGATATAATTTGTTAATGAGCCTATAATAAGTGCCACTAGATTTAATGACTAACACACTTGAGGTCAGAACTGTCATGTGTTTATTTAATATGATACGTTTTCAGTGCATACCCCGCATGCTAAAACTAACCAGACATTCACATTTCATGAGTGCAAGTGGTAAGCACTCTGTGTTAGTAGCTCTGTGTTTATGTAGGTGTGGTTTCTTTTACAGAACTCGTATGCAATATGCTGCCCATATGTTTCTATGTTAATTAGAAATTCCTGGGTGTTTCCTGCTTCTGTTTGCTCGTTTGCAATGCTAAGGCTTCATAAACATTTATTTCCCCCACCTCATTCACCTTTTTTCCAAGTAAATATGCACCGAGTCTACTTTAAACCAACACTGCATCCAGCTAAACAACACTTTCAGTGTAACATCAAACACTGTTATGGTCTTCAAATATGCTAGATAATAGCAGTGGGTATTAGTGTACTTTAGTGTATTAAGCACTAAGCAATAAACAGATTGCACACTTGAATAGGTTATATTTTTGTAGGGCTGATAAAAAGCAAAATGTATTGAAAATGTAATGAAAAATAACTTGTGCAGAGATTAGTTTTTGCACTCCTGGAGTCTTTTTCTACCTCATTATAACAGCGGAAACAACTTAAAATACTCTGTCATTTATGGCCATACAGATAAGACTAAGACATCATTCAAAACACAAAATCATCATGTTAGAATTTCTAAAGGGTCATGTGACACTGAAGACTGGAGGAAGGGACCGTTCATATATTGCATCTAAAAACATGTGAAAAAGCGCGGCCGCACCGTTTTCTCCTCCTTTGCACAAGCGCTCCCGTGGTGTCTGTCGTTGCTATGCAACCAAGAACTGCGCTCTCCATGATGATGAGGAAGTATCAGCAAAGGATTAATTGATTTCTAGCCCTTGCATTAGGTTTACTGCTAGATATATTTATGGAGATGAGAAATAAAATGATCAGCTGTTCGGCTGAGATTTTGATGTTGTTACGGAAGGTTCTTGTCACATGACCTGCGGTGCGCTTGCGCATTCTAAAAAGTTGAGATGTTTTCATCTCACCACGACACATTTATAATAACTAACTTGCGCGCGCAAAAGACGCAATGTGTGAACAGCCCCTAATGATGCTGAAAATTCAGCTTTGCATCACTGGAATAAATTACATTTGAAATATTTATTAAAATATAAAATGGTTCTTTTAAATTGTTATAATACTTCACAATACTACTGCTTTTACTGTATTTTTGATCAAATAAATGTAGTTTGGTGAGTGGAAGAGACTTTTGAAAACATTGCCAAGCAATGCAGCAATTTTGCACAATCATATAAATTAATGTATAGCTGTGTGTTTGAGTGTATATATGGACTGTTTAACAGTGATCTCAACTGCAGCTCATATTTGTTTTTATAATATGAGCTATTTTGATTTATAATATGATGTTTTCATAGCAGAAACAAACCTACTTCGATTTGAAGTGTCGTATGAAAACAAAGTGGCTTTCTGATAGGATCTGGCTTGATCCGCCTGATCCCCAGCGGTGCCTTGTTCTCCCACTAGCTCTCAAACATCACGCTCAGAAGAGTAAGCACTAGCAGTCGTAATTGACATTTCTGGCTTATGGCAGATTAGTGCAGAGGTTAAGTATGCCTTTGTAACACATCAGGAAAAAACGCTGCACTGTCGCCATGGTTGTCTTTAGGCCCCATTTGAAATGGTCTACCCGACGAGGTTTATAGAGTGACGTTAATTGTGCTATATTTGGAGCGAGTGTGTCCTTTACGGGGAGCTAACGGAGGGATAGTTGGAATGGCAGGACAGCAAGCAGGGTTCTAACTGCAGCTGTCCATTCCTTCAGTCAGACGTTTGAACTCTGACTGCACCTCCTCTTCCCACCTCTCTTTAAATCACTCAATCATTGCCCATCTCCTCAATGCAAGGTGCACAGAGGCCAGCTGGTTCCCTGACCCCATGACCCTCAAATCTTTTGCTCTCTTTATTTATGTCGTTTTAGTACAACCTTGATGGCTCGGATTGTGACATATATTATTATAAATAAATAATGTATATGTGACCCTTGACCACAAAACCAGTCTTAAGTCGCACGGGTATATTTGTAGCAATAGCCAACAAAACATTGTATGGGTCAAAATTATTGATTTTTCTTTTATGTCATTAGAATTTTAAGTAAAGATCATGTTCCATGAAGATATTTTGTAAATTTCTACCGTAAATATATCAATTTATTTTTCTATAAGAAGACACAAGGAACATCTATTGAGAAAATAATAGATGATTTAGTGTTGGGAGAAGGTCGCTACAGTAAAAGATAAATATACATAGATCGACTATAAATCAGTCAGTACTATTCCATCAGATGTCTGGCATTTTCAAATACATTATGGCATGATTCTTAAATACGCACAAGACGCCACTGGCATGAATTTATGAAGTGCTTAGTAAATTCAAAAGCCTCCAGGCCCTGTATCACATGGCCCATCAAGAGAGATAGCTCCTTTTATTGGGTTAGAGAGCCTATTAATATTCTTGACAATATAGATAATAAACAAAACTTTAAGGTTGATTGCATGTCTAGGCTTGTTTGTGTTTCATTGTAGCGTCTCTGAATTTGATATATTGCAGGTTGAAACAATAGTACCACTTTAATTGAGTATTGGGTAACTGGGTTGTGTCTCTTAACTGTGGGTGAAAAGATTTCATAATCCTTCTCATGTCATAAGAGAGGCCTTTGGATCATTGTCAAATGCCTTATGCTGATTTTGAGCTGTGAGGTTCTATTGCCACCACTTATTTTTGGAGTTGAATTTCACATGGCAACATGACAGTGCTCATTATACATCTCGATGTCTCATCATGTTGTTGTAGACCTTCTTTTAAAGTAGTTTCCAGTGTTATTTTTATTTAATTATTAAGTAGCTGTTCTATTATTATTATTATTAGCCGTTTTATAAATTGTTTTTTGCGTTATAAAAAATAATTTCTTAAGCAGTATTTTTGTCTTGTTTAAATATACATTTCTAAGCATCCTTAAAACAAGTTAAATTTACTTGAAATATTAAGCCTTGTATTTAGAGTATATATCTTAAATTAAGTTTATATTTCTTACCTTTTTTTTTTTGCTTGTTTTAAGATTAATTCAAGATATAATATCTGAAACAATGTCTTATTATGGTACACAATTGTGCTTAAAAATGTAGTATTTTCATAAAAATCATTGTACAGTGGTATGCGAAAGTTTGGGAACCCCTTACAGAGTCTGTAAAAATGTGAATAATTTTAACAAAATAAGAGAGATCATACAAAATGCATGTTATTCTTAGTGCTGTCCTGAGTAAGATATTTTACATAAGAGATGTTTACATATAATCCACAAGACAAAAAAATAGCTGAAGTTATTAAAATGAACCTTTTTTAAAAGTTTGGGAACCCTTGGTTCTTAATACCGTGTGTGGTTACCTAGATGATCTACGACTGTTTTTTTTTTTTGTTTTGTGATGGTTGTTCATGAGTCTCTTGTTTATTCTGAGCAGTTAAACTGAGCTCTGTTCTTCAGAAAAATCCTCCAGGTCCTGCAGATTCTTCAGTTTCCAGCATCTTTTGCATATTTGAACCCTTTCCAGCAGTGACTGTATGATTCTGAGATCCGTCTTTTCACACTGAGGACAACTGAGGGACTCAAACACAACTATTAAAAAAGGTTCAAACATTCACTGATGCTCCAGAAGGAAACATGATGCATTAATAGACAGGGGGTGAAAAAAATTCGAATTTGAAGATCAAGGTAAATTGTAAATTTGTCTTCCGGGAAAAATTCCGGAGGGCAGTACTAAATGAGAAAAATGATATTTCAACAAAAAGAGAAAAATATGGACATCTTTATCCTGTTCAAAAGTTTTCACCCCCCGTCTCTTAATGCATCATGTTTCCTTCTGGAGCATCAGTGAATGTTTGAACCTTTTTTAATAGTTTTGTTTGAGTCCCTCAATTGTCCTCAGTGTGAAAAGATGGATCTTAGAATCATACAGTCACTGCTGGAAAGGGTTCAAATATGCAAAAGATGGTGGAAAACTGAAGAATCTGCAGGACCTGGATATTTTTCTGAAGAACAGAGCTCAGTTTAACTGCTCAGAACAAACAAGAGACTCATGAACAACCATCACAAAACAAACAGATCATCCAGTAGATCATCCAGGTAATCACACACAATATTAAGAACCAAGGGTTCCCAAACTTTTGAACAGGGTTATTTTAATAAATTCAGCAACTTTTTGTCTTGTGGATAATATGTAAACATTTTTCATGTAAAATATCTTACTCGGGACAGTACTAAATAAAGAATAACATGCATTTTGTATGATCTCTCTTATTTTGTTAAAATTATTCACATTTTCACAGATTCTGCAAGGGGTTCCCAAACTTTCGCATACCACTGTATCTTGAGTGTTTAGATATTTTTTGGGGGGAAACAAGACAAAAATGCTGATATTTTTTGCATAACTTCACCGCACAGATGTAATAATCGAATTCACAAAGGCAGCGGATGTGATTGCGTAACTCCGGCACAACATCAGAAGATGAGGCCTTTCCGTCCCGTCAACTATCAAATGAATACCTCTCGTTATTGACGCTTGGTCTAATTTAAGTTTGGCGAGGATGCAATGCTCCAGAGGATTTAAACGGGCCGTGCTTCCCCATAGGCCTGTCTAATGGTGCTGGAATATGGCCAGGATTATCCGTTATAGCCGTCATCTGTGGACAACACACAAAAAACATAATATTTTTATAAACCTATGGGATTGCTTTTATATTGCCCTTCATTTTTCAGCCCTACATGCTTGTAATGCATTTGTAGTGATTTGGTTTATGCATTCTGATTTTGCTAATAATACAGTTTTGCCTACTGCAGTGTTTCCCAACTTTTTTTGTCTTGCGTACGTACCTCTATAGCCCTATCAGTAACACTCAAGTACCCCAAAATGAAAGTTGTGTATTTTAAACAGAGTTATTATAGTTAACTAAAATTAAAACCATAAAAAACATTTCCATCACTTGAAATTAAAATAAAATATAAATATTTTAAACGTATTTTATTTCAGCTAGTTGTCAAGACAACATTTTTCTTATTTTATTTAGTTTAACCTGAAGTACTGAAGTAACTAAAACTAAAATAGATTGTAATAAAAACTATTAAAAACGAAAATTAAAATGAAAAAACAAGAAATGAAAATGGATTAAAAACATTAATAAAAACTGTTATCACAGAGTATGTTTGGGCCCCTTTTACACTAGTGCATTTTCGTTTTAAAACGGCATTTCGGAAATCCGTTTACACTGAAACGCAACCCCTGTGTTTTCAAACTAAAACGGGCTCTGCAGTGTCGAAAACGCCGGATTAATGTAAACAACAGGCATAACCGTAGCAAAAGTTATGCGTTTTAAAACGCAATAGTGTAAACAGGGCCTTAGTTTCATTGTGTTTTGGTTCTGTTCTGTTCCTATTTGCCTGTAGCTGCATTCATGACATTTCGTAATTACCGTAATGATTCTGAACTGTAAAAAGCTTCATGTGCTTGTAGCACTTACAACGTATAAACTCGTAATTTTCTGAGAGTTACGACTTGGCTGCTGTACCACCTGACCACTGCAGATTTAAGATGTGTTCAACTTAAAGTGGCACTGTGCAGACCATTCGGTGTATGACAGCAAAGTACCACGAGAGTGATTTGAAAGCATGCTGAGCTTTATTTACGGCAATTACTATATGGCGTGAACGCAGCATGTGTTCCCAATCCTTGTTTCCATGGTTTCTGATTATGTTACTCACCTGTCTATAGTTCTGTTGATTAGCCTCCTGATGTATTTAAGCCCTTAGTTCTCCTCAGTGCTTTGTTTTGCGTTAACGTTGTTTTTATGTGTAGTGTAATATGGTTGCTGTTTATTAAAAAGTAGGGGTGGGGGGAAAAATCGATTCACATATGAATTGCCATTCTATTCGACAGATAGCCGACAGATTTTGAACCGAATCGTGACCCCAAGAATCGATATGTGATCGAATCGTGAGATTCCAAAAGATTCCCACCCCCATTAAAAAGCACTTGATCGATTGTTTTCTCTCTCTCACTCTCTGATGGATTATCTACATACATAAACGTTGCAAGTATCTCAGTGATAATAAAAAAACACTGATTTTAACTTACTTCACACTGCATTTGATTTAGCATGATCACTGGTGTAAATAAAACTCATTATAAAAATGCACAGTCAACTTATATTCCTTATGCACACAAATTGCAGTACCCTACACTTATGCATAATATTTTGTAACTAAAATATTTATTTGTATAAAATAAATACAAAATATTAATTTGTTATTAGAGGAAACAACATTTTCCAAGGCACTCATGTGGTTAAGCGTTAAAGACCTATAATATTAATTTTTTATATAATTAATATAATTTTTCTTAATAAATATTTCTAATAAACTCTAATAAACGGTTTAATGTTTTGATGGTTTAGCCCAATTTATTAAATGTCTTTTATACTTAACCACGTGAAAAATGTGTTGTTTCATAATAACAAATGAATATTTTGTATTTATTTTATATCTGATATTTACCTCTCATATATCCCATAATGCCATAGTGTGCGTTTTTCAGTCTTCATTGTTCTATGGGCTTTTCCGATGTTTGTTAATTTTATAGTGATGCATGATGGTATATTATTAAGATGATTTTTATTAAAATTGCTCAAGTGCATTATATTTATTGTTTTGTTTATATAAAATACAGTATTTTACTGTATGGTACCATCCCAGGGTAGCGGTCTTCCACTTTCAGAATCTTACTTGAGGATTAAAGAGAGATCAAAGCAATCTTAGAGCATTATGTGGACTTTATTTTTAAGTTGCTCCGCAACTACAAGATTAACAGTTCTTGGCGTTGGTTAGAGAATAACACTCTACACAAAGGCTTGTAACACGAGACCTCATATGATCAAAATCTTAATGTTGATAGATAAATATTTTCTTTTAACCATTTTAAGAACAATTAACTTCTACTTATTCTACTTTCTACTTCAGCTAGTTAATAGCTGGTCATATGAGTAGATAGATAAGAACAGGCTTGCGTGTTTGGCAGTGAATTATGCTTGCAGTGCACTACCATGGTCCCTTTAGTCCAGTAAATAACACAGACAATGCCAGAAACTTGCGACAGAAGTTCTGTTCAGACAGAAAGAAACAGAATGGACCCTCCAAATCATGAGCTCTTATCAAGTTATTGTGAGAAATTATGTTCAGAAAATACTTTAAGCCCTTTAAACATTAAGAGAATGCCCTCTCACTCTTTGAAGTTGGACATCATGGATGCCAGAGATGTCAAGTGAATTAAACTGCAGTTAAATTGTTTGGGCTTAAGCTAGTTGGAGCCGTATGATTTTCCCGGAAAGCTTTATTATGCGAACTCAGCATTGCGTCATTCATAGTTTTGCTTGTTATTTTCTAAGCAATTTAACAAATTAATTGATCAGT
Organism: Elopichthys bambusa; assembly: GCA_037101425.1. Classification (NCBI taxonomy): domain Eukaryota; kingdom Metazoa; phylum Chordata; class Actinopteri; order Cypriniformes; family Xenocyprididae; genus Elopichthys; species Elopichthys bambusa. Next base: position 12,143,059 of record CM074453.1, on the reverse strand, counting down.
GTCTTCTGTAAATGACAGAAGAACAGGCTTGTGTGTTTGACAGTGAATTATGCTTTCAGTGCACTAATGTGTTCTGTGCTTGCAGTGCACATGCTTGCAAGTTAATCTAGATGGACTAAGAGACTTGACAGGGTGGCAGAGTGAACAGAGGGTTTTGTTGGGAATCAGAACTATTTGCACACATTACAAAGAGTGGCTTTTATTTTACAGAATAGACTTGAGAAGGTTCCAATGGACCCTTTCACATTTTTACAGGGTTCTCAGAAGCAGAAGTCAGCTTAGTTGGGTAAACTTCTATAGTGGTGAATGGGAGATGACATATATATCAATTTAAATGTATGGGCCCCTGATGACCTAAGATTTGGATTAGTGCTGTCAAATCGATTAATCGCATCTATAAAAGTTTTTGTTATGTGTGTATATATGTGTGTATATATATATACACCAATCAGGCATAACATTATGACCACCTTCCTAATATTTTGTATTCCCCCTTTTGCTGCCAAAACAGCCCTGACCCGTCGAGGCATGGACTCCACTAGACCCCTGAAGGTGTGCTGGTGGTATATGGCACCAAGATGTTAGCAGCAGATCCTTTAAGTCCTGTAAGTTGCGAGGTGGAGCCTCCATGGATCGGACTTGTTTGTTCAGCACATCCCACAGATGCTCAATTGGATTGAGATCTGGGGAATTTGGAGGCCAGGTCAACACCTTAAACTCGTTGTTGTGCTCCTCAAACCATTCCTAAACCATTTTTGCTTTGTGGCAGGGCACATTATCCTGCTGAAAGAGGCCACAGCCACCAGGGAATACCGTTTCCATGAAAGGTATACATGGTCTGCAACAATGCTTAGGTAAAGTGGTACGTGTCAAGTAACATCCACATGGATAGCAGGACCCAAGGTTTCCCAGCAGAACATTGCCCAAAGCATCACACAGCCTCTGCCGCCTTGCCTTCTTCCCATCGTGCATCCTGGTGTCATGTGTTCCCCAGGTAAGCGACGCAAACGCATCCGGCCATCCACGTGATGTAAAAGAAAACGTGATTCATCGGACCAGGCCACCTTCTTCCATTGCTCCGTGGTCCAGTTCTGATGCTCGCGTGCCCACTGTTGGCGCTTTCAGCAGTGGACAGGGGTCAGCATGAGCACCCTAACTGGTCTGGTCCCCATATGCAAAAAAGGCCAGCCTTCGCTCCCCACGTGCATCAATGAGCCTTGGCCGCTCATGACACTGTCGCCAGTTCACCACTGTTCCTTCCTTGGACCACTTTTGATAGATACTGACCACTGCAGACTGGGAACACCCCACAAGAGCTGCAGTTTTGGAGATGTTCTGACCCAGTCATCTAGCCATCACAATTTGGCCCTTGTCAAACTCGCTCAAATCCTTACGCTTGCCCATTTTTCCTGCTTCTAACACATCAACTTTGAGGACAAAAGGTTCACTTGCTGCCTAATATATCCCACCCAGCAAAAAGGTGCCAGGATGAAGAGATAATCAGTTTTGTTCACTTCATCTGTCAGTGGTCATTATGTTATGCCTGATCGGTGTATATATACACACATACACACACACATACACACACATATATTTTGTAAACACAAACTTTTATGTTAGATGCGATTATTCAATTTGACAGCACTAATTTGGATTTGGTTTTCACTGGCTGCCCACGAACAACATCTACTTTGACCTGCCCAATCACAACAGACTGGGCCATCTGACTAATCAGAGCAGAGCAAGCTTGCGTAAAGGAGGGGGTTAGAGAGACAGACTCTTTGGATTAACCATTTTCAGACTCTTTAAGAAAAGAGGTCATGTACAATGTGAGAGAAAGTGTTGACCTAGAACAGTGATAAGCAACGTTGGTCCTGGAGTGCTCCATGACCAACATAGCCTATCCCTGTTCTAGAATTTGGCTAAAATGAAATGAAGTTTGCTGTCAGAACACTGGTTAACTTTGTATTGAATCCTTGAATCTCTTTTGGGTTGTTCTTGAGTTTTGCTGACCTGTGTTGGCTGCCTTTTCTGATTTGTAATTTCCCTAACTTTCTCCAACATTTGACCTCTTCCTTACAGGACTTGACTACATCAAACAAAAGTTCAGTGAGCCGGTGGAGGAGATTAAGGAGGAAGCACCTAAGAAGGAAGAGGAGGAGAAGGAGAAGTCTTCTGGCAGCCCTTTCTATCGGCGCGGCACGACTCCAAGCCACACTCCCGCCCAGAGCCCAACTCCGTCACCTCCTCACTCTCCTCAGAAGAGCCAAGCATCCAACCCCAGTGCCAGCCGCAAGATAAGCAAAGACAACAGCAGCGTAGCCCGAAAGATAAGCAAGGACAGTAGTAGTGTAGCTCGCAAGATAAGCAAAGAAGAGAGAGCCTCAATTGTGGCAGAGATTACCAAAGTATCCGCCCCTCCTCCTGTACCCGCCATCAAGTTACAGGAAGTGCCCCCACCAAAGCCCCCCAAGGCCCCTGAGCCCCTGCCCAAACCTGCGAGCACAGGTAATGGGCAACTACATGCTGCTTATCACAGTTACTATGTGAAGCCAATGAAGCAGTTGCCTCCACCAGAGGAAACAGAAGATGAAGAGCCTGAGATGACACAGTCTAGCATGGCCAGGATGCCTCTGCCACCCAAACTGGCCAGGGTGCCCACTCCTAAACCAGAGCCCAAGATCAGGAAACAAGATTCCATTAAACCAAAGAGCTTAGCTGAAACCAAGAAAGCCAGCATAGATATGGCTAATGAAACAGTAGCGGAAGAATCTGTAAGTGCTTGGCTACTTTAAGTGTCTCGTTTATACTTGCAGATGTCTTTTATGGATTGTGCTGTAATTGTTACATCATGTGTCTTTTTACACAGGGTCCTAACTCTGTTTTGGTTGCCATGGTAATGCTTTTGAACATTGGACTGGCAATCATTTTTGTCCATTTCCTGACATGAAACATGAAATTTCAGGTAAGCTTTTTTTAAAAAAAAAAAAAAAATGTATTTATACACTGCAGTTCAAAAGTTTGGGGTCAGTAAGATTTTTATTTCAACTAAACACTGTTCTTTTGAACTTTCTGTTCAAGAAAGAATCCTAAAACAAAAATGTATCACAGTTTCCATAAAAATATTAAGCAGCAAAACTGTTTCCTGACCACCAAATCAGCATATTAAAATGATTTCTGAAGGATCATGTGACACTGAAGACTGGAGTAATGATGCTGAAAATTCAGCTTTGCCATCGCAGGAATAAATTACATTTCAAAATATATTAAAATACTAAATTATTTTAAATTGTAATAATATTTCACAATATTAATGATTTGACTGTATTTTGAATCAAATAAATGCAGCCGTGATGAGCACTAATTTCAAAAAACATTAAAAAATCCCCAAACTTTTGAACAGTAGTATAGTTAAATTGTCACTGGCAACATATTTCACCTGCATAATTTGAGCTATTTCTGAGTGAAACATGATACTCACAAAGAAAAATTGAGGGCGGGACTGTTTTTAGCTGGAATTATTTGAGTATTGATATAAATATAGTCAACCACTCCCTTAATCAACTTATTTTGGATGACATTTTGGTTTCACTTTATTTTGATGGTCTCTTTAACACATTCTGTTTACTATAAGTAACGTTGCACCTACATGTCTACTAACTGTCATTAGAGTGTTAGTAGAGTATTAGTAGACTAGTAGGGTTAGGGTTACAATAAATTGACATGTACTTGCAAAGTTACTTATAGTCAGTAGAATGTCTGTTGGGGGAGCATCAAAATAAAGAGTTAGCAGATATTAAGCAGACAGTCTATTTATACTCTAATGACAGTTAGTTGACATGTAGGTGCAGTTACTTATAGTCAACAGAATGTTCAAAATAGTGTTATTGATATATTTTTTTTACTAAGCTCATTGCAATGCATTCTGCCAGTGGTTTATCTTTGCAGTGTACATGAAATGTTGTCTTAGATTTTAAGAAAGCATAATTTGCCACATAATTTTAGCACATTGATTTTTGTATTCCACATAAATGTTGTCACTGTCACAGTGTGTGGGCTAAGTTGTCATAATGGGAACCTGTTGTAAAACAGCCTATTATAGACTTTTTAGCAAAATTGTAACAGTAAAAATAATTATGAAGCACAAAAGAATTCACAAATGAGCAAAAGAGTGTTTCAAAAATGAAAATTATTCCATGATTTACTCACCCTCAAGCCATCCTAGGTGTATATGACTATCTTCTTTCAGATGAACACAATCAGAGATATATTTAAAAATATATATATAAAAATATTGCTTCTGTAATGGCCAAAAAATAAATAAAAATACATCCATCCATAATAAAAGTAATCCATATGGCTCCAGGGGGTTAATAAAGGCCTTTTGAAGTGAAGCAATGCGTTTTTGTAAGACAAATATCCATATTTAAAACTTTATAAATTCAAATAACTAGCAAGTCGACTTGCTCCACAAGAGTAACCCGTGACACAAGATAGAAGTAGCCTAAGCTTAGACGCCTCTCGCAGTTCAAACAAATTGGGCTTGCCAACAAATTTAAGCTCCTCTTCTCTTATATCAAAATCCTCTGACATTTCTCTTTAAAATTTCTCATTGTAGACTTCTAATTCATGACTGGTGTTTTGTTTTGCTCTTTCCTCTGCGCTTTCGCGTTCGTCATTGCGTCATGCGTTGGGTCCGAGGTTGCTCTTCCGCCGCAAATCGATGCGTACGGTCATCTGTCGGAGGCCAGATATTATTATTATTATTATTATTATTATTATCAGTTTATTTTATAAAGTGCCTTTCTGCAAACTCAAGGTCACTTTACAGTATAACACATAAATATGACAGCAGACAGGAAAACAATACGAAAACATAAAATGCATAACACATAACATCATACAGTCAGAGAAACAAGAAACAAAAAGATATGTTTTAAGGTGGGTTTTGAAATCATGAGAGATCACGAATGTGTTTCCAGAGTGTGGGGGCAGAGATGCAAAATGCCCGACCACCAAATGATGCTAACTTATGCCGTGGAATCAACAACAGGCCAGTATCAGAAGCTCTTAATGTGCGAACAGGAGAGTAGGTATGAATGAGATCAGAAATATACTGGGGGGCAAGACCATGAAGTGCTTTGAATATGATGAGGAGTACTTTGTATTGAATACGAAAATGTTTGAATATTAACGAACTTAATAAAGTTTTAAATATGGATATTTTTCTTACAAAAACATTAGCATCTAGATTACTGTCTGTATGAACGTGCAATGGAAGTCAATCCCATAATCTCTAACCAGTAACCATAGCGAAAATGACCAAAGTTATATCAAAGATGGAGACATCCATAAAACTGAAATGTTTTATCGCTTTTGATACGAAAAGAGTCCAATCGAGCCGCGAGTATTTCTGTCAAATCTTCATTAACCGACAACAGCTTTTATATCTGGGTGGAGAACAGAGAATTTGAGTAGCGCATAGAACACAAAACTAACGGGAACAGCTTTGGTGGAGAACAGTGACTGGATCTAAATCCTTCAGATAAAACACAGCTCATATCACCATCTCTGTAAGTTACCAAATGCGAAACCACACACGAAAACCCATAACACATGGTAGACACGCATTTGTGCAGCGCAGAGCGGCTCTTTCACACTGTATGACTTGACAGACAACTAGTTGTTCAGTCCGGTTCCGTTTACACAGCGTGTGATTTCCGGTTGTGAGTCCTGAAAATGTACAGGTGTGAGTTCCATTATAGAATGTGGTTGTCACTCCTGTAAATAACCGTACTGTTTGTGAACATAACTGTATTAAGGACTCAAATACAACTGTATTCTGCTGCTGTGTGAACGTAGCCATACTCTTACCAAATATACTCTTGTTACACACTTCAATGTTTGAGCTCAAATCTAGCTTCATTATCTAGTTCATTATGTTCATACTGATAATTTACCTAATTTACAGAAAGACAGTTTTGAATAATGTGAATAAAGCCAAAATACAAAATAACTGCTAGAAACAGTCCCTGTGATACACCCCTCACATTTCAGCAACCATTTCATTATATGTTCTCAAGGGACAATACTATAGAAATGAAAATTGGATATACTTTAGAGTAGACAATGTGCAGCTTGTATAGCAGTACAGATTTACTGTCTTCTGAAAATAACTCAACATACAGCCATTATTGTCAAAATAACTGGCAACAAAAGTGAGTACACCCTAAGTGAACATGTCAAAACTGTGTCCAAAGTGTCAATATTTTGTGTGAGCACCATTGTTATTTAGCACTGCATTAATCCTCCTGGGCATAGAGTTCACCAGAGCTGCACAGGTTGTTGCTGGGATCCTCTTCCACTCCTCCATAATGACATCACAGAGCTGCTGGATGTTAGACACATGGCGCTTCTCCACCTTCCGCTTGAGGATGTCCCACAGGTGCTCAATAGGGTTCAGGTCTGGAGACACACTTGGCCACTCCATCACCTTCAGCTTCCTCAGCCAGGGCAGTTGTCATCTTGGCGGTGTGTTTGGGGTCATTATCGTGCCGTTCAGCCCAGTTTCTGAAAGGATGTTCTACTTCAGAATGTCACAGTACATGTTGGAATCTATATTTCCCTCAATGAAGCACAGCTCCCCAGTACCAGCAGCAATGATGCTACCACCACCATGCTTGACTGTAGGCAAGACACAATTTTCTTAGTACTCCACACCAGGGCGTCGCCAAACTTGCTGGACACCATCTGAGCCAAACAAGTTTATCTTAGTTTCATCAGACCACAGGACATGGTTCCAGTAATTCATGCTCTTGGACAGGTTGTCTTCAGCAAACTGTTTATAGGCTTTCTTGTGAGCCAGCTTCAGAAGATACTTCTTTTTGGGACAACGGCCATGCAAACCGACTTGTTGCAGTGTGCGGCGTATGGTCTGAACACTGACAAGCTGACCTTCCGCTTCTGCAGCCTCTAAAGCAATGCTGGCAGCACTCATGCATCTGTTTTTTGAAGCCAGCTTCTGCACCTGACGCACAGCACAAGGTCTCAACTTCTTTGATTTAACTTTGGCCTGTTCTGAGTGGAACCCGTCTTGGAAAACCTCTCTCTATGACCCTGGCCACTGTGCTGTAACTCAGTTTCATGGTGTTACCGATCATCTTATAGCCTAGGCCATCTTTGTGGAGAGGAACAATTTTAATTCTCAAATCCTCAGAGAGTTCTTTGCCATGAGGTGCCATGTTGAACATCCAGTGATCAGTATGAGTGAATTGTACTCAAAGCACCAAATTTTAACTGCTCTAATACAAGATCCAAACATTTGTATGGTCCTGTCAAGCAGACAAAAACATGAACATGATGAATAGGACATGTGGCTTTGCATGGTTAAATAACATACAACTGTTATCACTTAGGGTGTACTCACTTTTGTTGCCAGCTATTTTGACAATAATGGCTGTATGTCAAGTTATTTTCAGAGGACAGTAAATCTATACTGCTATACAAGCAGCACATTGACTACTCTAAAATAAATCTAAGTTTCATTTCTATAGTATTGTCCCTTGAGAAGATATACTAAAATGGTTGCTGAAATGTGAGGGGTGTACTCACTTTTGTGAGATACTATATAATTATTTAACATATTTTGTTGTTTGATTAACATTAATGACACAGACAGGTATTTTAGGCTGCTGTCACTTTAAGACCGAATGCTTCTAATATTCTGACACTTCACCGTGTTGTTTACTTTCATTTAAGCCATAATCACTGCATTTTTACATGAGATACTCCACATAATGGGCACTTTGACAACTGTGTCTGTATTTGACCATTCAGGCACAAAGAGAACTGAATTCAGGATTGCACGCCGTCTGGTGTGTGTCATTCAGCACAACACCACACTGAGTTCTTTTTTCACAACTTACTGCGAAAAATGACTTGATACAATATTATTATTATTATTTTTTTAATATCCTCATTAAATGTACACACACTTCTTTGACATCTTCATGTCTGACTTGATCTCCTCCGCGCTCTCTAATATCCCACCTTCACTAACTGCAAGTTAATCGATAGCAAATTGTGATTGGATGGTAATTTTGTTCACCACAATATACTATGACTAGATTGGCTACCTTAAGTCTTGCATGACAGAAGACTACTAATCGCTTTTATGATCACCCACCAAAGACAATTTAGGAGAGAGGAAATACGGGACAAAACATGATTTTTTTTATAACAAGTCGGAACACTAAAATTTTCCCAGGAAAAAACGTTAACCCTACCCTGTGACAGCTAGCCCCCCATTGGTATTTTAATGGATGTACTGTAACTTTTAACCCTGTATTCCATTTATTCCTTTAGTGTTGGATGGCAACCCACACAGTTGTGTCAATGACCTTTCTGAAATCCAAACAGCACCAGGCAGTCTCCAGAGGGCAGAGGGAGCTGAAGAATCGACATATGCGAGTTTGAAAGCCAGAGCATCATCCTTGAGAATGACGTGGTCTAATGTCACGTGGCTCTGGTAAACGAGATGAAAATATTTTGGGGGGAAAAATTACCGTTAAAATGGAAAGCGAAGAAGAGAATGCAGTGTAACGTGACTCATATCTGCTGATGGAAAGCCTTAATATCAGCCACTCCATAGGTCTCTGGCTTCTGGCAGAGACTTAACTGGAAATGTTTGATGATGCACTTTTACATGATGGGCAAGAGCAGCTGCCTTACTCATTTACCATCTGACGTGTAACTGGGAGATGTGCTCGCAGTGCCAGAGGAATGCGTTCAGGGGACTTTGCTGCAGCGGGCGTCCGTTCCAGTGAGAGGAAACCGAACGCGCACACCAGCGTCACTCGTCCGTCTTACACCCCTTACTGACCCACTGCAGTTTCTTCTAGCGTCTCCTGCATTCTTCTCGGAAGCTCTTGAGTCGATGCTCCCTACTGTACTCATCACGTTTCAGTTTTTGTTTTCATGTACCGTTCTTTCTTTCCTTTATGTTTGTTAACCTCATTCAAAATCGTGTTTGAATTATATGAAGCAAAAAAAAAAAAAAAATCACTACCAATTTTTGTGTGTGAGAGTATTGGTACTATTTGAAAAAAATGGGAAAATATTATATTATTTATTATTTAAAAATGTGCAATATGATTTATTTTTACACTTACAGAGTTTAATCTTTCACCAATGAGGGACACTGTAGTTCTGTCCTATTTATTCTGGTATTTAAGAGAACGAAAAACATGAACAGATTTGAAAAGTTTAGAGTTACATGTACAATATGAGATATGGGATTTCCCGCTCTTTTTTGATCACGCCCATTCTGATCATGGCAAAACCAATGAAAAAGTCTTATAAAGTGTGTTATTTATTGAATTCTGGGAATTGACTGTTTGTCATGTTATGTAAATTAAGCCTATGCCGTTGTGCATGCGATGTTGTGGAAGAGTTGGCGTGCTTCAGATGTCAGGTATGACGTGACAGCAGGTGAGATGTTTTTGGAGGGAAAATAAATGACATTGAGGGCTTGCTTGCATGCTTGTGACCGTGGATGTTTTGGATATCAAAAGTCAGGTATGGAAGTAGGACATTGCCTTTAAGAGTCTTTAACAGTACTTCAGTTTACCTCAAACGAAATAAAGGAAAAAGCCTCGTACGAGATGAAGTCTTTGTCTTAAATCTGTAGTATGCAAATTTTGACTGATGCAGTCATTAGGAATTGATTTTAAATGTGCCACTATATTGTAAAATGATTTTCTTTTGGTACATCCAGAAAATTTTCTTTGTTATTCTTCTAATCATATTTCTGTGCATTTTTCCTCTTTGGAAGGTTTATTAAAGATTTATTTATTATATATAGAATTCTAGATATTGTTTTTTAGTGTTTGGTGAGTGTACAAGGGCTTTCTCTTCTTCAAACCCTCATTTGCTTGTAGTTTTTGTTTGCATGGAGTCTTTAAATGCACTAACGCCTGTGTATCTGATTCAAAACAACTATTCTGAGGTAAATGTTTAAGGCATTTAAATTAACTCTTGAAGGACGTGTTTTATTTGGTTGTATTTCAATTCTGTGCAACAATGCAGTGCAATGTGTACGGGCTCTTTTTATATGTTTTCTGAAGGAGAGATTTGAGCTCTTATAACAGGACAGGACAAGGAATTATTTTTCTAAAAACAAATGTTGCACAAACTAAAAACATTTATATACTATATAAGGTTTATTCTATTTATAAGAATTTTTACAGAGCACAGCCATTACGATATGAATTCTAAGATATTTTTCTATAGAAATGCACATCTGTATTTTGTCAGAAGCAGCATAGCTACTTTATATCAAGCATTGTATCTCACACATCATCAGAATTAAGACTCTAAACCTATTTATGATTCGATGTGATTTGAAATGCTGAGGATGCAGGAATCCTCTTTTGAACCCTTCAATGCAAAAAAAAAAAAAAAAAAAAAAACCTCATCTCTGTTACATTTCGAGCCCATAGAGCCCCACGTATTTCTGTAATTTGAAAAGTTATGGTATTTATCTGTATAATAAAATGTTATGCCTTGTAAGTCTGCTTTCTCCATGATTTTTTTCTTCTTTCAAATATTGCGCTATAATAAACAACACATCTATGTACTGATTCTAGTCCAATGGAAAAGCACTGGCTACTGATTCAGTGAATCTGAATCAGTGAATCAAAGTGAGCCCGCTCTGTTTTTGCTTTATTATGTAGGAATGCACTGATATTTAAATTCTGGCTGACACTAATAATCATTTTCATGCTATGGCTGATAACCAATAAATGAATCTTAAATATTAACATTATTAAAATAAAAAATATTAAGGTTTCATTTGTTAACATTAGATAACTACAGCATTTATTAATCTTAGTTAATGGTTAACATTTACTAATGCATTTTTTAAAATCAAAAGTTGTATCTGTTAACATTAGTTAGTGCACTGTGAGCTAACATAAGCATGAACCTTTTTATTAACATTAAAAAAATTTAATAAATTTTGTAAGAATACAGTATATTGCTCATTGTTAGTTCATGCATTAACTAATGTAAACAAATGAGACCTTTTTGTAAAGTGTTACCAAAATTATAATATTAATATTCTATGCAATTGTGTCAAAAATCACTCAAAACTACAATTGTTTGCTAAAAGTGAATAACGTTATAAAATGAATATTCATTTTGAGATATCCTAGAGAATACATGTAACGGTGTTGAAATTATTAATGTTTTTTTAAATATTAACATTAAATGTAAAAATAGAAGTAAATATAGCTGCAAGCAGCAATTACGGGGGCCAAACACAAAAAGGCACAACAAGTTATGCCAACATGGCTGGGAGCATCACACCAACTGCAACAGTGAGCAAGTAAATACCTATTAAGATAATTCAGATCAAAAAATAGCTGAAAAATCATAAATACAGTCAATAATAAAGATTTACTGGTTTATCACTTTCGACCAATAGGTGGCGTTGTGACCAAATTAATGTGGTATGGTCAGAGTGAGGTGACAATGACACTCGCAAAGTTTGGTGTCAGTATGTCAAAGCGTTGCAAAGATACAGCCTTGAGTCATTTTGGCATGAAGCCTCTAATTTGTTGCTGTGGTATACGAAAACAGTTGTCTATCAGCATGAATTCCATAACTTTTTACCGGCATGGTCTGAAGATGATACAATTCAATTTTGGTGAACGGTCTAGAAGGAGTTCGAAAAAGTATGATTTTAAAGAAAATGGCGGACAGGAAGTTTGACTGACTATGGCAAAATTGGCATCAATGTTCTCAGCATGACCAACAGAATCTATTAAGACCAGTCTCATTACAATAGGCCACATTTATATAAAGCTATTAGCATTTCTTAAAATATCGTTATAACATTTGACCACAAGGAGGCGCTGTCTCAAAACTTTTTGAGTACCTTCAGAGCATTGTGCAGATGGCACATTTGTTTTGCAATGGTACATTAATGCATTCATAAAATATAGCATTTTATGTCATAAAACTGTATTGTAGTTAATGGCAATTTCATGTTTTGTTCAATTATAGTGCCACCAAGAGGCACAATCACACCACTTTTTTATGTGTCCTCAGAGTGAGCCCATACATGTGTGTGTCAAATTTGGTAAAAATCTCATTTCGTTTTGGAGTTATAGACATTTATATGTATGAGATCATAAAAAACTACCTATGGGTAATTTTGACATTTGGGCATTAGCATTTTGTTAACCGACTATGGTTCCGTGTTTCCTACGCTGGTTTCGTCTCGATCGGACTAATGGTTTCGAAGATATTCACAAACGTTTTTTAAGCGCTAAATCACCACGTTGCACAAACTAAAAAATAAGTCAACCGCATCCAAAGTTATAAGCATAAAATTTTTGTTTTTTTCTCCAAAACTTCTCAGGCTCCTTCAGGACATCGTGCTGATGACCCACACCAAGTTTCGTAATGATACGCTAAAAAATACAGCATTTTACCACACAATTCAAAATGGCTCAATTCAAAAAATTTACTCGGCATGACGGCCCGAATCTAACAAGACCACATTTATGATGTTTGGGCAAAGCGTTATAGTCAAGTTATAGTCAAAAATAGCAATTATTCGTATCTCCGGACCAGTAGGTGGCACTGCACCGAAACGCTGCATGTTGCCTTAGGTCATGATTGTGATGATGTATCAAATTTGGTCTGAATATGATAAAGCATTGCGGAGATACAGCCTTATGTCTATTTTCGCAAGCACTACGTAAAATTTGTTTGTGCGCTTTTAAAAAATGGTTTGAGAAATCGACTTGAATTACATAACTTTTTGTCTGCATGGTCTGAAGATGATCTTGTTCAATTTTCGTGAAAATCAGAGCAACAGCCTAGGAGGAGTTCGAAAAGTAGGTTTTCCGGAAAATTCAAAATGACAGAAACATTTCCATAATGCAAAAAGAATCGTCTTGAGCCAAGAAATCAGAAGAAAATTTAATTTTGTTTCTAGCCCTTACGGTTCAAAAGTTATTATCATAAACTTTGAACAGCTGGTGGCGCTACAGGGATTGAGTTAGATACTCCAAATTTGCTCTGCTGACAGTTCACGCTGTTCTCTATCTGTTCTCTTTCATAACTTTCCCGCAAGCTGTTCTATGGGTTGCCATAGACTTCCAGAGCAGAAACGGAAAAATAATAAGAACGCCAATGATTACAATAGGTGCCTACGCACCTTCGGTGCTTGGCCCTTAATTAGCATGGACAATTAAATATCCAATATCAACTAAAATCAGTTAAATTAAAAAATATATATTGGTAACACTTTACAATAGGGTTTCACTTGTTAACATTAGTTAACTACATTAGTTAACATGAACTAACAATGAACAATACTTCTACAGCATTTATTAATGTTAATCTTAACATTTATTAATACATTTTTAAGAATTTTTTGTATATGTTAACATAGTTAATTAACTGTGAACTAACATGAACATTTTATTAACAAGTTATTCAATGCTGCAAGAATATATTGTTCATTTTTAGTTTATGTTTGTAAATTCATTAACTAATATTAATAAGTGAGACCTTATTGTAAAGTGTCACCAAAAAAAACTAAAATCAGCCAACAATGATATGGTACCGAATAACACTGTTTCACCATACATTTATTGACTTTTGTTGGGTTATTCTGTACAGTATAGTTATAATACAGTGCATGTTGCTCTGAACCCTCTGACCATTTAAAATACTTTCAAGCGTTTCACTTTTGCATGACTAAATGTAGACATAGCGTGAGCACTGTGCACCACACTAAAGAATCAGTTTCACATGTGTAATCTTAAACGTCTTCAGAGGCCAAAGCTCTACCAGCTTCTAAAAAGTAAATGTAATGTGTTGCTGAAATTGGATTAAGACTAGTAAGCAGGGAAGAGATAGTGCTGGTTATGTATTTTCTTAAAACAGAGTCGCTAAGACGTTAGCATGGGCAAAATTATCTTTCCGTGTTTAGCTTAGCACCATCACATCACTTGGAATGACGGGTTTCCACTTAATAGACAATATAATGGATTATATGTAGTGAATCACCCTTAATTGTAAGCACTATGACTAAGAAAACCAAAGTCTGAGTATAGAGTACTTGGCAAATGACTCAGATACTGGTAGTCTAAACAAACCTGGGCTCTGTTTTCCTGACAGAAAGTAAAGTGTATATCTAGATTATTTCATACAACATTCCACATTCAGACCAAGCTAATTTGGATATATAGAGACACTAGCATTTCTGTTTATTTTGTAATGACCATTGGATGTGATTTGCTCTAATTGAGGGAATTTGCTATAAGCCACTATTATTTAAACGGAATTGCTGACAGAATAAATGAGTGTTTTTATATTGTATTGCCTATATTTTGGGTACAATGGGATTAAAGTCCTCTGCCATTATAATTAGTTACATTTATATAGCGCTCTTCTCGATATATCTTACAAACTGAATTCCGGAAATGTTGTGACATTTTTTAAATTTGAATAAAATGAAAACTAAAAGACTTTCAAATCACATGAGCCAATATTTTATTCACAATAGAACATAGATAACATAAATGTTTAAACAGAGAAATTTTACACTTGTATCCACTAAATGAGCTCATTTCAAATTTGATGCCTGCTACAGGTCTCAAAAAAGTTAGCACGGGGGCAACAAATGGCTGAAAAAGCAATTTTGAAAAGATTCAGCTGGGAGAACATCTAGCAACTAATTAGGTTAATTGATATCAGGTCTGTAACATGATTAGCTATAAAAGGGATGTCTTAGAGAGGCAGAGTCTCTCAGAAGTAAAGATGGGCAGAGGCTCTCCAATCTGTGAAAGAGTGCATAAAAAGATTATGGAATACTTTAAAAACAATGTTCCTCAACATGAATTTGCAAAGGCTTTGCAAATCAAAAGATTCAGAGAAACTGGAGAAATCTCTGTGCGTAAAGGACAAGGCCCTTTATTGGATGCCCGTGGTCTTCGGGCCCTCAGACAACACTGCATCACTCATTGGCATGATTGTGTCAATGACATTCATAAATGGGCCCTGGAATACTTCCAGAAACTACTGTCGGTAAACACAATCTGCTGTACCATCTGCAGATGCCAACTAAAGCTCTATCGCGCAAAAAAGGAAGCCGTATGTGAACATGGTCCAGAAGCGCCATTGTGTCCTGTGGGCCAAGGCTCACTTAAAATGGACCATTTCAAAGTGGAAAAGTGTTCTAAGGTCAGACGAGTCCAAATTTGACATTCTTGTTGGAAATACCGTGTCCTCTGGGCTAAAGAGGAGGGAGACCTTCCAGCGTGTTATTAGCTTTCAGTTCAAAAGCCAGCATCTCTGATGGTATGGGGGTTCATAAGTGCATACTGTATGGGCAGATTGCATGTTTTGGAAGGCACTATGAATGCTGAAAGGTATATAAAGGTTTTAGAGCAACATATGCTCTCCTCCAGACGACGTCTATTTCAGGGAAGGCCTTGTGTATTTCAGCAGGACAATGCAAAACCACATACTGCAGCTATTACAACAGCATGGCTTTGTCGTAGAAGAGTCTGGGGGCTGAATTGGCCTGCCTGCAGAGAACATTTGGCACATCATTAAACAAAAAATACATCAAAGATGACCACGAACTGCTCAGCAGCTGGAAACCTATATCAGGCATAAATGGGACCAAATTCCAACACCAAAACTCCATAAACTCATTACCTCGATACCCAGACGTCTTCAAACTTTTTTAAAAAGAAAAGGAGATGCTACACCATGGTAAAAATTGTCAAATTTCTCAATTTAAATTTGTTATGTTATCTATGTTCTATTGTGAATAAAATGTAATCATGTGATTTGAAAGTCTTTTAGTTTTCATTTTATTCAAATTTAAAAAACGTCCCAACATTTCCGGAATTCGGGTTGTATATAGAGCTTTTTTCACTCAAAGCGCATTACAATTGGAAAAGGGAATGCGATGGCAGCCATATTGTGCCAGAACGGCCACCACACAGCAGCTTATTGGTGGAGAGGAGACGGAGTGATGAAGCCAATCAGTATATATTTGGGGATGATTAGGAGGCCTCGATGATGGACAGAGGTCAATGGACAAATTTGGCCAGGATGCCGGAATTACACCTCTACTCTTTGCGAAAGACATCCTGGGATGACCACAGATCGTCAGGACCTCAGTTTAATGTCTCATCCAGGGGACACTATACTTTTTTACAGTATAGTGTCCCCATCACTATACTGGGGACCCCCTGCTGGCCTCACTAACACAGCCTCACTAGTTTTTCCCAGGAGGTCTCCTATCCAGGTACTGACCACATTATATTTACATTATATGTAATCAAAACAGAAAAAACTTTTGTAATTTCTTTTTAAACAAATGATGTTGCTGCATCACTATTCAAGTAAAATTATACCATGGTCTATCTGAATACTTGATTCTGATTGGCTGTAAGGTGTGCATTAAAATCGTTTAATGCACTGGTAGTTCTAAGTCGGTTTATTTACCGTTCTATATTAATGTGCTACCTATAAACATTGATAACCATACCCATATCACCAAACCTGTCCCTAACCATACCCATATCCCACCTCAATAACAGCAAAACTGTTTGCAATACAATATGAACACAATAAGTACATTGTACTTATTTTTTGATGTAAGTAGTAGTTAAGGCCACCTAATATAAAGTGGAACCAAAAATAATATTAATGATTGATAGAATGGTTAAACATATGAGATTATTACATAGATGAATCACCAGTTTATGACAAATGAATTATGGCTTAACCTTTGGTTTGCTGTTGATACATAAGAATAAAAGACTTGAGCTCAAGATCCTGGGTCCCTGGTTCCTGTAGATATGCACACATGTTAAATGAGAAGTGACAGAACTGTTACAGGAGCTCAGATCTGGCTTTAGGCTCAGGGGAGTGTGATGACAAATCAAATATGACATGTTGCTCTTCTTTTAGAGAGAAAACCCACAATGGATGCTCACAGTTCTCTTCTATAATGTATCTAAAAACCTACTGACCCTAATTTATTAAAGTTCCAGATGTCCTGAAAATTATTATAAACAAACAAACAAATTTAAATATACACCAATCAGGCATAACATTATGACCACCTTCCTAATATTGTGTTGGTCCCCCTTTTGCTGCCAAAACACCCCTGACCAGTCGAGGCATGGACTCCACTAGACCCCTGAAGGTGTGTTGTGGTATCTGGCACCAAGATGTTAGCAGCAGATCCTTTAAGTCCTGTGAGTTGCGATGTGGGGCCTCCATGTATCGGACTTGTTTGTTCAGAACATCTCACAGATGCTCGATTGGGGAATTTGGAGGCCAAGTCAACACCTCAAACTTGTTGTTGTGCTCCCCAAACCATTCCAGGCACATTATCCTGCTGAAAGAGGCCACAGCCACCAGGGAATACCGTTTCTATGAAAGGGTGTACATGGTCTGCAACAATGCTTAGGTAAGTGGTACGTGTCAAAGTAACATCAACATGGATAGCAGGACCCAAGGTTTCCCAGCAGAACATCTCCCAAAGCATGACACTGCCTCCGCCGGCTTGCCTTCTTCCCATAGTGCATCCTGGTGCCATGTGTTCTCCAGGTAAGCGACGCACATGCACTTAGCCATCCACCTGATGTAAAAGAAAACGTGATTCATCAGACCAGACCACCTTCGTCCATTGCTCCGTGGTCCATTTTGATGCTCACATGCCCACTGTTGCCGCTTTTGGCGATGGACGGGATCAGCATGAGCACCCTGACTGGTCTGCAGCTATGCAGCCCCATACGCAACAAACTGCGATGCACTGTGTATTCTGACACCTTTCTATCAGAACCAGCATTAACTTCTTGAGCAATTTGAACTACAGTAGCTCATCTGTTGGATCAGACCACATGGGCCAGCCTTCGCTCCCCACGTGCATCAATGAGCGTTGGCCGCCCATGACCCTGTCACCGGTTCACCACTGTTCCTTCCTTGGACCACTTTTGATAGATACTGACCACTGCAGACTGGGAACACCCCACAAGAGCTGCAGTTTTGGAGATGTTCTGTCATCTAGCCATCACAATTTGGCCCTTGACAAACTCACTTAAATCCTTACGCTTGCCCATTTTTCCTGCTTCTAACACATCAACTTTGAGGACAAAATGTTCACTTGCTGCCTAAAATATCCCACCTGTTAGTACAGGTGCCGTGATGAAGAGATAATCAGTGTTGTTCACTTCACCTGTCAGTGGTCATATTGGTATGTCTGATCGGTGTGTATATATATATATATATATATAGTTTTTTCTACCGTCATCACTCACTGTAATGCATAAAAATTTGACTGCTTCTGTGTTGCCACTTTGATTTATTTATTTATATTCTTGTTTGAGCTACAACAGCTGCATGTAAACATTTCCTCAGATGATTTATTGACCTTTATATCATATTATCAAATGCAAAAACTATTTCTGTCACACTAATTTACTCTAACAAATCTATTGCACAAGTCATTTCACAATGTCATAAGCACTTCTAACCCTCATATTTTGTTTGGGCCCTTAAAGTTGACATGAAACTGAAGTTGTGATCGTCTTTTCTTCCCTATTGTGACATATATCCGAGTGAAACGGCTTCTCAAACAAGTAAAAATGTAGGGCGGGACTTGATTTTGTCCATCAGGAACTGATTGGATCATTGTTTGTGGTTTGCTATTGTTGTGATGTCATGTGAGTGACAGGTTGTCCCGCCCTCACGCCAGTAAACGTCATCAGAGAAGATAGGGGAAGATATTTTGTTTGATAAAACATTATGAGGGCACATGTATTAAAAGCTTTATTAGCTCTTTATTAGCTCAAAAACATGCTTAACATTGGAGTATATGGTTTATGATGTCGCATGAGAACATGATAACATGCGTCATAAGTCATCAATGAAGTATGTTACATTGTTTCTGTTTGGGGTCTGAAAGATTCCAGATATAGAACCTTGAATAAATGCAATTTTTCAGATTTATTTTTCAAAAACATGAAATTGTTTTGATAGAGAGGAAATAAAAAAACTTGCCTTTAGAGTAGCCCAGAGCAGGTTAATTTTGAATTTATTATTATCTTTTACACATTTTTAAAAGACAAATCTAAATCATAAACACAATCTCAACAGAACAGAGAATGTTAAATCTTTATCCAGAACAAAAAATGCATTTCATTGTGTATATCTGAATCTAACTTCATAATACCATTAATTCAGAGGGCTTCATCCCAGCTAACAAAAACATGTTCTAAGAACATTTTGCTAACATTCCCATTAAGTTGTGAAAACGTTATTTCAGTCAACATGCAAAAGTCAATTTTTTATTTTAAAACCTTATTGTGTGTTTTGTAAAAATTATTGGAACATTTCTTTTGAATGTTCTGAACATTCTGAAACAACATTTAAAAACATTAGACGAACGTGCAACTTTTTTTTAATTTTTTTAAAGAACATTCCATGAACATTGTATAAATAATGTTTTAAGAGCTAACATTTGGAGAACATTATTAAAGTTGCACAAATATTCACTAATGTTACTGAAAGAATGTTTGCTCATAACTTTGAGAGAACCTTGCCAGAATATTAGCTAAAGTTCTGAGACTGTTTCTGTTAGCTGGGATTATTCATTTGTATATTATGTGTTTTAGCTGGATTTATTAGTAATTGGAGATGATTTAAACCAGATCTGTGTGTATATAAGGGGACTGTATAGTCACAGTCTCTGCCAAAGCCAAACTAAAATAGTGTAAAGCAGCTGCTGTGAGAGGAGTCAAATGTGAGAACTTTCAAAGCAACAGCGCCATGTGGCTTCATTTGATCACCTGTGTAAGTGTTATAGATGACAGGAAGGTCACTGATTGTTTGGAAAGAGAGAGAGAGAAGCCTTTTGTGAGACTGTGAGAACTTGAATGTGAATAGATGCAAGTGGGATTGTTAGCAGCAAAACTAAAGCTTTTATTAGCAAAAATTACAAGGCATCCAGTGGTTTTGATACGAAAAATACACCTCTGTCATCCGGTTCCCATCTGAAGGTTCCTCTGAAATAATGGCACTTTAATTGTATCCTGTCAAACCTTGCACAATGGTTTCTCTTTATTACTATAAAAATAAAAAAACAATGAACAGAGCTGGTCTGAGCAAATATCTAGAGTCATTTTCTCAGGGATATCAGCATAAAATAATAGAAGTCTTAAGGCAAAGGCCTTATGTTGGGGAGAAGAAAGCCAGAGATACTTGCACTTTAAATCGAGTACACAGAGTCATATTTCACCTCTCCTAATATTTCCTCATAAAAGCCTTCTCTCCGCACTCAAGCTGAAGTCTCGAGCTGAAATAAATACCCCTTGCATCCCTCCATACCAGCTCTCTTTTATTTCAGCCTGGCACGTGAGCTTGTCACCGTCATGACCCTTTTTTTTTTTTTACCTTGACTGGGTGCCCTTTTGATATTTTGATTGTAAAATATTCCTATAATAAAAATATGTATAGGTCTAGTATATTTTCAGTGCTTATTAAAATCAAACAAATTATGTTAAAAACAATTGCATGCATCAATTTTTAAACATTTAGTTTGTCACTATGAAACAGAAATATACAAATCTTCTTTTTATGGAATATTGGAGTATTTTTTTCTGTGCGCATCATTATTTTATTTTATTTTTTTTATTCATGTGCCCTCATGTTTAATCAAAATAATTTCCCTTCCTCTTGTAGTGTCATCTCTTCTCTTCCCTGATGACCTGTTTACGGGCGTGAGGGCGGGACAACCTGTCACTCACATGACATCACAGCAATAGCAACCCACAACCATCCAATCAATTCTCTACGGACAAAATCAAGTCCCGCCCAACAAGTTCGAGAAGCTTTTTCTGCCTTCACATACTCTCCCATTTCGAAGCTTGAATGCGATGAGCTCGTAATCACGACTTCAGAAGTAGGAATTCCGATAGCAAGTGAAGGCAGCATTAGTCACAATTGGGAAGAAAAGACTATCGCAACTTCCATTGAATGTCAGCTTTAACATTTCAGATATGTTCATGCACCTCATTAAGCTAGCCTACTGTTTTTGAATTTTTAATAAATTCTTTTTAAAACATCAAATAATTTTTTTAAAATCAAGATATGTTCTAACACTTAAAGGGTTAGTTCACCCAAAAATGAAAATAATGTAATTAATTACTCACCCTCATGTCGTTCCACACCCATAAGACCTTCCTTCATCTTCGGAACACAAATTAAGATATTTTTGATGAAATCCGAGGGCTCAATGAGGCCTGCATAGACAGCAATGCCACCAAACTTCTCAAGATCCAGAAAGGTACTCAAAACATATTCAAAACAGTTAACTATGAGTACAGTTGTTCAACCTTAATATTATAATTGCGACGAGAATACTTTCTGTGCGCCAAAAAAATAAAAATAAATAAATAATAACGACTTATCAACAATATCTAGTGATGGCCGATTTCAAAACGCTGATTCGAATCTTTTGTTTTGAATCAGTGATTCGGAGCGCCAAAGTCACGTGATTTCAGCAGTTTGGCAATTTGACACATGATCTGAATCACTGAATCGAAACAAAAGATTCGAAGCAGTGTTTTGAAATCGGCCATCACTAGATATTGTTGAAAAGTCGTTATTTTGGGGGGTTTTGGCGCACAAAAAGTATTCTTGTCGCTTTATAATATTAAGGTAGAACCACTGTACTCAAATGAACTGTTTTAAATATGTCTTTAGTACCTTTCTGGATCTTGAGAATTGTTGGCGATGCAGGCATCACTGAGCCATCGGATTTCATCAAAAATATCGTAATTTGTGTTCTGAAGATGACCGAAGGTCTTACGTGTGTAGAACAACATAAGGGTGAGTAATTAATGACATTATTTTTTTATTTTTGGGTGAACTAACCCTTTAAGCCTTGGTAGGCCTATTCACTTTTTGTTCTGCAATATGTATTTTGCAAATAGTGTAGCCTAGGTTGTTACACACTCGAACTATGCTGTCAATTTGATGCCGAATGTACTGGGCTACTGTAGACGCAGAATTAAAAATAATATTTGTGAATCATAAACACATTTCATTGTGGCATGATGTCAATATGAGAATAGCACTGAACATACTTACAGTAGTTGAGTTGTTGTGAGCAGCGGACATGCTGTGGAGTGTCAACAATGAATCAGTGTAATATATATAGATCATAGATTTAACTGACGCGTCATAAATCATTAGTAATGAATAAGGATCATTTTAATCATTTCTAATTCTGTTCTGTATAGATTACCAAACCACCTGGTGTTAAAACAGATTTTAATGAACTTGTCAATGGTTTTCCAGAAACATTGCGCCAACTGGCATACTGAGCGAACAGCTCATAACAAAGATAACAGCGCTCTCTGCTGAGCAAACGTTGCACTTTACAATCATACACAAATCTATTTAGGTCAAAGCAGAAAATTGCTAAACTACTATCAAAATAAAAGTATCTGGAATATATAATATTTTCGTAAAAGTTTAATATTTAAAAAAAAAAAAAAAAACTCATTAAAGATCTTATATTAGGCTACTTATTATCCATGATACATGTAACAGGTTCACTTTTGTTCAAGAAAAGGTTCTATATAGAACTTTAAAGTGTTCTGTCAGGCACTTCATATATACAACCGTTTAGGGGTTCCCATCATGGCTTCATTTTATGGATTTAGTTTTAATTCATTTTTTTAATTTTGATTTAATTACATGAATTAAACAGCTCATACATACTTTATCACTAGAAAAAACTGAAATAACATGTTAAAACATGAAAGTATTATGCAATAATATTAAACATTTCTCCTTATATAGAACCTTTTTGGCAAAAAAAGGATTATTTTAAATTGATTCAAAAACCTTAAGATTCTATATAGAAACTGAACCTTTTGTTCTAAGAGTGTGAACAAGAATAACTCAAAATATAGAAGAGAATATAAGAGAAAAATCAGTTGTTGTTGTTATTTGTATATAATATATAGTGCCAAAAACAAATCACAGACACAGTTTTAAGGTACTCATATTTTTTAAAATCAGATATCTGCTTTATTTGACTGACACAAACTACTATGTACAATGTCACAGTGCAATGCTACGTACTATACTTTTTAATATTTGCTTTCTCTGTATTTATCTGTACTTCACCTAAACACAAAACAGTGATTTTCTCATTAAAATATGAGCATTAAGGATGTGTAGTGTATGTTTTCATAAATTAATCACAATTGAAAAAACTACAAATGATATGTTACAGTAGTGATCCCTCATAAAATTTGAGCATTAAGAAGTTGTGCATAGTGGTCTGGTCGATATTTTTGAAGGTAAACATGCATTTTCCCCATTACTCTCTTCTCACAGCTTAAACCTGTGAAAACAGACAACAAAATTACATTATATATTATAAAGTGATGTGAAAAGAGGTTCAGGTAGCATTATTTATCTTTTAATTCTAATGGTTATTGATAAATAGCAGATGCCATAAAAGTGTTTAGTCATTTGTTTATAGTCTATAAGGCAGCAGATATGCAACTTTGGATGTCTTATACAGGGTTATTAAAGTTGAAGTCACCATTAAATCAAACCATTCTGGTTTTTGTTTTTTTTATGGAATACTGCAATATTTATTATAAATTATTTATTTGTGCCCATCTTTATACAACCATCCAATCAATTTCTGATAGACAAAATCATGTCCCACCTTACATTTATTCTTGTTCGAGAAGTCGTTTCACTCGGATATACATCACAATATGGAAGAAAAGACTAACTTCTTATGTTTCAAGCTGACTTGAAACCAAACTATAACTAAAACTAAACTATATAAAACTATTACAGTTATTGAACTTAATCAACACTGAACTGACTTTAGCAGAATGACACCATTTTCTTCTGGAGACCTGCTTTACAGCAGAATTTAAATTTGTCTTATATTTGATGTTTGCATCATTGTGAAGTTATTTTCTGGTTTATTATAGTGAAGCTGCTTTTAAACAATCAAAATTGTGTAAAGTGAAACCATAAAAACACTTTTGTTACTTGAAATAAACATCAACTGAAAGCAAATATTAGAAAAAAGAAAAAAAAACCTTTAGTTTAACTTGATATAGCCTATAACTAAAACTGAAATAAAAATTAATAAAAACTACAGACATATTAAAAAACCTAATAAAAAATGACAAACATGAAAATAATAAAATTACTGAAATTTTATAGTTGGCATGAAACGGAAGTTGCGATAGTCTCTTCTTCCATATTTTGACATATATCCGAGTAAAACAGCTTCTCAAATAAGAAAAAAAAAAATGTAGGGCGGAACTTGATTTTGTACGTTGGGAATTGATTGGATCATTGGATGTGGTGTGCTATTGCTATGATGTCATGTGAGTGACAGGTTGATCCCGCCCTCAAGCCAGTAAACATGTCATCAGAGAAGAGAAGAGATGTCACTACAGGAGGGAAGTTATTTTGATTAAAGATTATGAGGGAATATGATTTTTTAATATATATATATATATATATATATGTATATATA